>JABUQX010093196.1:0-40000 GCA_015478945.1 Trachelipus rathkii | reverse complement strand
TCAGAGGGAATAAATGTTGAGGAGAAGAGAAGAAGAGGTGATGAGAATGTATTTAGAAAGAGCAAATTTGATTTGCTCGCTGTGACTGAAACAAAGATGAAAGGAAACGGTGAAAATGAGTGGTGTTGGTGTGAAATGTGTGTGTTGCTGGTGTGGAAAGGAATGAGAGGGGGTAGAGAAGGAGTTGCAATTTTGAATGAGTGACTTGTGGTATAGAGCTATGGCAGACAAAATAACAGAGAATTTTAATGAATTGGATAAACATTTTGTGGACCTATGAAATATTTACAGATGATAATGAGTTAGAATTTCAGAAAGAAGAGATAAGGTTCTTGAATGAATGTTTTGGGACGGAACTCATGATAGCCCATCTTCAGAGTTGATAGTGTTAGGGGACCTGAATGGTTGGGATAGGTGATCAAAAAAGGGATGTATAACAGGTGGGTTTTGGGGTGTCGGAGAAAATGATAATGGTAGGAAGGTGATTGATCTTTGTGAGGAGAGAGGTATGTGTGTAAGTAATCCTTTCTTTAAACACAAGAGTATCCATAAGTATACTAGAGTTGGTGTAGGTATATATATATACCGTATATATATATACCGTATATATATATAATATAATATATATATATATATATATATTATATTCCATATATTAGTATATATATATATATATATATATATATTATTATATAATATATATATTATATATATATATATTATGATATATATATATATTATAATATATATATACTATATATACCTTAGATCTACCCCTCTTATTCCAGACCATAGTTTCACTGCTATACATTGACACTGGTAACAACATACCTTCAAACAAAGAAACCCTAGCGCACTCCAGACCTAGTCTATTCATATTCACCAAGGATTTAATTGCACCAGTCAGCTTCTTACCTTTCACAATTTTCCTACTACATTCTGTATCATCTATTCCCTTTTCATCCAACATGTATCCTTAATATTTAAACTCGGATACTTCAGACTGCAGACTCTCCTCGCTCACTACCATAACCTTACTCTTATCTACATTTATTTTCAAACTCATCTTTTTACACACCCTGCCAAACCCTCTAACAAACCTCTCAAACTCTCTTGAGATTCACCACCCAAAATCAAATCATTGCATAAAATAAGCAGGGCGCCCTCCCCTCACTTCCATTCTCCATCATTCTCACACCTTCCCTTCCTCTAATTCTTTCATAACCCCATCCATATTCAAATTAAATAACCAAGTAGACGACACATCTCTGCCTCATTCAGCTACTAATATTAAACCAATCACTTTTGATTCCATTTATTCTTACACACACGCTTCACTATCATCATACATACTTTTGATTCCATTCAGATGCCTACCAATAACACCTGCCACAGAGCTTTCCTACTTATCCTGTTATACGCCTGTTGTAAGTTCATAAAACCTAAATGCAATTTATTCTTCTTCTCTCATTGTCTCAATCATTTGTTTCAATGTAAAAATTTGATCCACACATCCTCTACCACTTGTTTTTCAACAATCAGTCACTTGTGGTACTGTTTCAACCAAAATACCAGCATATATCTTCCCTACAACACTCAATAAACTAATTCCTCTTTAGTTCCTGCAGTTCCCCTTATCCCCCATACCCTGATATAAGGGTACTATTACTGCTCTCCTCCAATCTCTCGGAACTATACCCTCCACAAACTCTTTGTTACACAACTTCCAAATCCATTCAATCATCATCAATGCTCCATTCTTGATCTCTTCACAAGTAATTCCATCTATGCCCTCAGATTTACCATTCTTCAACTTTCTCACCCTACCCATTACCTCCTCCCTACTAATTACCTCATCCCCAAAATACATATTTCTTCTTGCACCATCAAACCCACACACACACATTCACTATCACCTCTTCATTACTGCTAATGTTATCCAGATTTTCGAAGTGTTCCCTCCACACTCTTCTTACATCCATTTCATCAGTTACCACCAACACCATATATCACTAACACCTGCCATAGAGCTTCCCTACTAATCCTGTCATACGCCTGTTGTAAGTCCATAAAACCTAAATACAATTTATTCTTCTCTCATTTTGTCAATCATTTGTTTCAATGTAAAAATTTGAACCACACATCCTCTACCACTTCTAAATGCACCTTATTCTTCACCCATTCGTCATTCGACGTCTTTCTACCAAAATACTAGCAAATGTTTTCCCTACAACAATCAGTAAACTAATTCCTCTATAGTTCCTACTGTTCCCCTTATCCCCTTTACCTTTATTTAAGGGTACTATTACTGCTCTCCTCCAATCTCACGGAACTATACCCTCCATAAACGTTTTGTTACACAACTTTCAAATCCATTCAGTCACCATCTCACCTCCATTCTTGATCATTTCACAAGTAATTCCATCTATGCCTGCAGATTTACCATTCTTCAACTTTCTCACCCTACTCTTTACCTCCTCCCTACTAATTACCTCATTCCCAAAAACTTATTTCTTCTTGCACCATCAAACCCACACATATTCACTATCACCTTCATTACTGCCATTGTTATGCAGATATTCGAAGTGTTCCCTCCACACTCTTCTTGTATCCATTTCATCAATTACGAAAGCACCATTCCAATTCATTATTCTAAGCAGATTTCTTTTACTCTCATTCTTAACCTTTCGTGCTTCCTTCCAGAAGAGCTTCCTATTCCCTTGTAAGTCCCCATTCATCCTTCTTCCAAACTATTCATTTACCTCATTTTTCCTCCTACGTATGCAACTTTGTCTTCCTTTTTTCCTCCTCATTGCACTTACAATATTTGTTTAGGCCCACATTGTCTTTTACACGCTAATGACATTATAAGCTTCAGCTTCTAAGAAATTCGCTTTTCTTCAATTAAGAGCTCTAAGAGTCACTTTTATTCCTTGGTATTGTTATCGATCAAGGATTGTACATTGATTTTTTACAAGAAGTCAAAATTAAATATATTGTTGTCTGATCCTCAATTCTTTCGATCATTCTTTATCTTCCCCACAGATATGGTGTGGGCTGCACAACATGCACCGGAAACCGAATAGTTAAGTAAAGAAAAATGATTTAAGTCAAAAAGAAAGTCCCCCATACTCTTAAGTACGAGCCCGTCACCTCCAAAATCCAACATAGAACTTCATAACACCGTGATAGACCCACACTGTGGTGTCTCGTCAAAGTCAGGTTTCATCCCCAAGGCTTGGCCCACAACTATGCATCTCTCACAAAACTACACCATTTAATCCTATTAAGCATCATTCTTAACTTCTGCTAAATTCACATTCCTTTCTTTCAGGCATCATCTCGATTCCACAATTCGCTATTGACATTCTTACTTCCTACCTAGCACATCCACATACCTCTCTCTTACAATACTACAAACGCTTCCTTCATTTCTGTCCATATTTGCTCAGTTTCGTATTGTTCACTTTCAACTGATTTACTTGCAAGTACTCTCACATACTTTTCCTTAGAATCTTGTTCATTTAACTTCTTGCTACTAACTCTCTCCACTTGCATTTTTTTCCACTTTCCTCCTCATCAATGCCCCCATTAACTTAATTTTGCACAAGGCGACATATTGATCTGATATTCCCATCCCTAACCCTTTCAATATATCCTTCAACAACACAAACCAATCCTACTTTTCACTTCAACACCATCTCTTTCCTACACCAACTTCCTGGACCTACCTATACATACATTCCACTCTCACAGAAATCATTCACCTTCCTACTATTCTTTTTTTCTGCCACAACTCCAAAGGCACATGTTATACCATCTGTCTTTCGATCACCTATCCAACTATTCATGTCACCCAACACAATTATTTTGAAGCCCCCATTCACCCCGTCCAAAATATCATTCATATTGTTCCAGAAAGTCTCCCTTTCTTCAACATCACCCTCAGATGGACCATATGCTAAAACCATAAATATCTAACCTCAAATTTGAATTTTAACCATTAGTATTCTAGTACACCACAGTCAAAATCCACCATATCTCTGTGCCACAAGTCACTCATCAGAATCGCAATTCCTTCTCTCCCCCCCCTCTCCCATTCCTCTCCACTCTAACACCCATACATTTCACCCCACACCACTCGCCTTCACCACTTCCTTTCATCTTTGTTTCAGTCACAGGAAACAAACCAAATTTACCCATTCTAAATACATCCATCACCTCTCCTCTCCCATTTATTCCTCCCAACATTTCATGTTACCCAGACGTTTCATACAGTTTCGTCGAAAGATACAAGGTCGGTCACGGCGATCGCGACCAAGTCCGAGGCATGCATGAGCATTCTTAAGAAGAAATATGTGATAGCATGGCCCCAACCCAACTATCACTGCCCTCTTACGACACGCAGAATATACGGAATAGGAATTCTTGCATCCCCACATAGGAATACCCCGCCGTACATTCTTATTTCTCAAATATTTTAAGAATACCGTGTGTTCCTCTACTTAACCTTTAATATATTTAACTTGTATATTTCAAGTTAACTAACTATTTGTTGAAATATAATACAGGAATTGTTTGTAAATTCCTCTTGAATTGTTTGTAAATTCCTCTTGAATTGTTTGTAAATTCCTCTTGAATTGTTTGTGAATTTCTTCCCGTGCATGGTTTAGAGTCGTGTTTCTCAACTACTGTTCCAGGGATTGGCAATTATCCACAAACAAATTTGACTAGTCTGTAGATCAACCTCTTTCTTCATCTATCTTTAATAAACTTGCAACGAAACATAGATGAAATTGCTGAAAGGGAGAAAGAACTTAGAATTGTAAAACTTGTATGTTTATTTCCTCATTATTATATACCTACTTTATTAGATACATCGATGGATATATTATAGTCAAATAAAGTGCATTTCAATGTTCTTACAAGATTTTTTTTTACTTTTTTATTACCGGATCACGAAATATTATATGATATTTAACTGTTCCATGATAGACAAAAATTTGGGAAACGCTGATTTAGAGGACATCTTTGTGAAGATGATGACAATTTAATTTACAGTACGATCATTACCCTAATGAATATAACGCTTCCTGAATTGTTTTAACTAAATCTGAAGATATGAATCAGAAAACCATAGAACAAGAAAATATTGTATTAATGAAGAACATACAATAAAAAGATATAGATATATCATTTTAGAAAAAAAAAACCTTGAGGGATTCCATATTCCATTTCAACAGTCCCTGATATAGTTTGATCTAGTTGTACCTGTGGGTTTTCTATTTTGCTATTTGAAAGTATTAGAAGGAAAAGTAATTTTAGATTTATTTCTCTAATACTATTTACAAATAAGGATGTAATCAAAGGATACGCCTAATAATTTACACACTATATGGTATATAAAATTTATACCAGGATGAACTAATCCACCCACACCCCCCTTTCCAATTATATGTATACTAGGTCCCTTGTTGGAATTGAATCGGTTTTCCCCAGATTCTACATAGTTTTCTCCTGTGTCGTTTTCAACAATGTAATGACCCACTCTACCGCTGTGTGAGTGAGGGTGTGTTTGTTTGTCATTAGCCTTAATCAAAATGACTACATTAGAGATATCATTACTGTTAAATTTATATTTTCAGGTTGTCATCTTTTGGGCGATTTTTTTGAGGCAGTGAAGAAAGATTACGAAAAAGCATCGAAAGTATATAGAAATAACTGTGATGATCATTCCTTTGGAAAAAGTTGCTATAAATATGCCAATTTATTATTCCTCGGTAGAGGTATTAAAAAAGATATAAAAACGTCATTGAATTACTATGAGAAAGGATGTTCAAGTGGAGATGAGAATTCATGCCTATATGCTGGGTTAATGTACGTTTCTAACTCGAAAGCAAATGCAGAAATACCTAAAAACTATAAACTAGGCATGGACTTGTTGCAGAAGGCATGTGATAAAGATGTTTCTACTTCTTGTCATTATTTAGCCGGAATGTTTATTGCGGGAGTAAATGATACAGTAGAAAAGAACATGTCCAAGGCATTTCAATTATCTTTAAAAGCTTGTGATTTAGGAAACATGTACGCTTGCGCTAATGTTTCACGGGTAAGTAGTAAAGATTGATGCAAATTATTTTCTGTCATTTGAAAAGTAGCACTTTACATTGATAACATCAAGATGTAACATTTATTTAGTTTCAGTTGTTATTTTTAATATATATGCTTTTTTTATATTTATAAAATTAAATACTGTCAACTGAATATAAGTAAACTACTTATTTTTTTTATTGTGAACCGATTTTAAAACATAATGACAGTAAGATATGCTAATGAAATATAACTTTGCTAATTTTGATCGAAACTAGAATTCCAAAAGTTAAATTGTAAGTTGTTTATTATCTTTCTTTAAAGTATTCTTAATCAATTTTGTAAGCTTATTTTGTATATTTTTATTTTATTTTTAAGATGTACAAAATGGGTGATGGAGTTGCAGAAGATCAATCAAAATGTGAAGAATTTAAGAAAAGAGCATTAGAAATGCAATCTATTCTTACAGGAGAAACAAAAAATATTCCATTCCAACAAGGGACCTAGTATCTACAATTGGGGGGAGGGGGAGGGGAGGGGTGATTAGTTCATATTGGTATGAATTTTACATACCATAAATTTGTAAATTGTGGTGTACATATATATATTTACATTTTTATTAGGTGTATCCTTTTATTTACATCCTTATTGATTAATATTTTAATATTTGATAATCGATATTAATCATCATCTGATAGTTTTACATTATTAAAGTAGCTGATTTTTGCTTTTCATCAAGTATGCATGTCATTGATGTATGCCCTATCTGCATTTGTACACTTTTGTTGTGAAATACGGGTATAAAGTAACCCAGAGGTTCTTGATATTTCTTTGTCTTATTCTTACACACGCTTCACTATCAACATAATACTTTTAATTCCATTCAGAAGCCTACCATCACCATCATCATATATCTGACACCCGCCGCAGAGCTTCCGTACTATCTGCTCCAGCATCTTGCAAATGCATTGGATTATAGTTTTGCTAGCCACTCGAGTTATTCCTATTCTGAAGCCTTTAAAAATTTAAGAATATACTAAACCACCAGACTTTTCACCAGCGAAAGGGGTAGATCATACCTTTAACTATCTTTTTATACTTAACAGAGTATTAAACTGCTCCGTCACATTCTCCCTTCTGCATCAGCGTTCTCTGGATCTGGATCAAGTCTTTTTTTTTTTCCATCTATTTGGACTACAGCTTTTGTAATCCCCATTTCCAAACCTGGGAAAGATCTGAAGTTGACGGACAACCAAAGACCAATTTCGCTGACCTACCATACTTGCAAATTAATGGAGATATGGTTACAGGCAGCTCTTTCCCTGTTTTGGATAGTTGCCAGGCTTTTTCAAATTGTTAGTTAAACTTAAGCAAAAGTCGTTCGACTCCGGATCCCTTGTTAAGACTGGACCGTGACATCTGGGAAGGCTTCTCAACTGGCGGATTTTTTTTTTTTTTTTTTTTTTTTTCACCGATTCTGAAAGGCATACTTCGGAATCATTCTTAACTGGCCATTTGCAAACAGTTTGTAACTCTGAAACTTTCTCAACATCCCTTTGCAAAAGGTGCTGCCGTTCTCTAATGATAATGGAATATACACATGGTTATTTCCTGCTCCCACTATCTGCATGGTCCTGACATCACTCCTCCACCTTGTTAAAGGAATCATTCTTGTCTCGCTCGGCAGTTCAAGGTGGATTTACTCCAGCGTTTACTGACTGCTCTAAAACAGGGGATGGTGTTGGTGTTTCTGATATCTTTCATGACTACAATCTTTCTCATACCCTCCCAACATCATGCTTAGTTTTTTACGACAGAATTAATGACTATAATGATTGCCCTTTCTCGAATTTTATTCTTAACCAAGACCAAGACCACTCTCATGTCATTTATTCAGATTCGCTCAGCTTCCTACTCTAAAAAAAAAACTATCCGCTGCAGAACATTTTCTCCGGCTACTCCACCCGCAAGAAATATTACACTCTTTGACCCCTTCTCACGCAGGGGTGACTGGCAACGAAACCGCTGGCAGGAAGGCCAGAATGACTTCCTCCTCTTTCCGTAACTGTTGTAGGTAAATCCCGGATGCCTTTCGACAATGTCGCCTGCAACCAGCTGATTATTATTATCCTCCGACAAGGCTTTCGGTCTTACTGCAAGAGTGTTGGGCAGGTGATCGGTGAGGGGGGAAACTTAGAAATATAAAGCCGAACATTAGTGTGTGGTCTTCCTCTTACTGACAATATTGCTTGCACGAAGTAATTCTTGCACACCTTCGCATTGGCCACCAACATCACACAGCCATTACATGTCACGGGATCCTCCCGCCGCCTACAAATTTTGCCGTCGCGACACCCCGCGATCTGTTCACCACATCTTCATATTGTCCTCAACTGGACCATTCGCCGTCATCATTTTCCTACACTCTAGACCGTAACACCTAAACTGCTAATCCACATCTTGTCTGAACCTCCCACTACAATAGGAACTATTTTCTCTTACTTTCAGGAACTGATATTATATATATATATAATATATATATATATATATAATATATATATATAATTATATATAGAGAGAGAGAGAGAGAGAGGAGTTCACGTTTGGCTCAGTGGGTTAAGGCGAGCGTTTGGCTCGCCCAAAGAACAGGACTCTCTCTCAGTATGGGTTCGAGTTCTCGTTCGGCCACGTGAACGGACACAAAAAATTTGTCGTTAGTAGGAGATTTTCTGCAATATTTACGTATTGCAGTTTACGGCATAGTGTATTACACTAATCTCAATACACACATTTCACTACAACCATAGCCAACACATACAACAGAACAGTCTATTCACAAACAAAATCACTCTTCTCATGCTTCTCGTATTGGAAAAGCCGCGTACTAGGATGTGAACGGTTGCAAGCATTCCGACTACGTCGCGCTGAAGCAGGGCCTGCTATCAGGCCTAAATATTCCTGCACCTTCCCACTGGTCAGAAACCATACAAATACTTTCCCTGACCAATTACCTCGGGATTAAGAGGCTATGTGGTAATAATAAATAAATAAATATATATATATAGTTAATGTACAGGACCCACCGCGGCCACACTAGGTTGAATAATCTACTCCATGGGTGGGTCCTGGCTTATAAATATTTTAAATGTCAAAATTTGGATGGCGAAATGAATATTCTGTCAAAAAAAAAACGATGTCCTTACATTATAAATAGTCAAAGTATTATATAAAATCATATTATAAAGAATATTCAGTTCTTGAAGATGAGAGAAAATGGAGTTACTGCTAAAGTGGGATAACCTTTTAGAAGGTGTTATGAACCATAAGGTAGGAAAATGACGATGGCAAATGGGGTCCAGTTGGGGATAATCAATGAAGGTATGGTGAATAGAGGGGTATGGCGATGGGAGGAGGGTCCCGTGATATGTAGCGTCTGTGAGTAATATTGGTGTGACCAATAAGTAGGCATGCAAGCGATTTTGTCGATGAGAGGAAGACCACTCACCAATGTTCGGCTTTATATTTTATATCACTCGTCCAGTAATCTTGCCAATAAGACCGGAAACCTTGTCGGAGAGCATGATAGTAACCAGTTGATGGGAGGCGACCTTGTCGAATGGTATCCGGGAGGTACCTAAAACAGCTCTGAAAAGAAGAGGCTGCCATTTTGGCCTCTCTATTAGCAATTTCGTTGTCAGTTACTTCTACGTGAGAGGGGGGGTTCAACATAGTATGATTTGTTTCTTACACATAATGAGTGAGATTTTATAAATTATTTCGAGAAGCATGGTTCTGTTTCCAAGCCTAACAAAACTATCCATATATGTTTATCAAAGCTGTGGTGGAGAACTGTTTTGATTTTGGATGATGTTTTTCCGTCGTAATCTCAATGGTGTGATCGATTAGTAGCACGAGAACAAGAATGGTCAGCAGCCGTGAAATTCAAGAGCTATGTTATATCACAGTTAATGAGTGTTGACAAGTACACAATCAAGACAGAATAATGCTTTCGTAGAAAGCATCAAACATCATAGGCTACAAAGAATGACCCACGGCAATTTTTTGTACTTCATTTATAATTATGATACGCTAAAGAGTAGAATGCGCTTTCTAAGACTATGGTGACACATCAAAACTCTTATATAAGTGTTTTCGGCGGACCTGGCTGCAGGATCGTGCGATTAAATATATAAACGCGAGTGAGTTTGCCTATCTCTACGCATACATTTACCTGATATCTAATTTGTTTTTATGACGTCCTAGGTAGATTATGCATGTATGAGTCTCTACTCGTTGAACACTTTTCTGGAATCGAATACAAGGAGATGCAACTTGGCCTCTTTAACAAGGTGGCTAGTATTTGGACGTAGATTGAGGCTTGAGGCTCATTGGTGTGAACAAATAGGAAAGTAGGCAGAGAGTAGCGCGAGGGTAATAGTAAAGCTTAGTAGTAGATGATATCCACATAAGTTTACCAATTATTCGAGACACTGTAAGGCAAGCTACCTTTTGCTAATAGGGTATGTCTGGGGAACGTAAGTGTGCTTATAAACAGCTGTTGTTGAAACATGACCAGGAATTGGAGAGGATTCGCTATGTTTCAAGCACTGTGTCACTATTTTCATGAGAGGGTATATCTCGCTAGTTGAACCGCGTCGATCTAGAGTCTAGACTCAGAGTTTACTTGGTGCTGAATTAAGCTGAGAAGTAACTTGTGCACAAATATGACTGTATTCCCTTACGAAGCAAAGAGAGTGGATTAGTCATCATATTCATTGTGGATTAACAACTCTTAAGACTCACTGTCGTTGGTGATCTGTAGGCTCCAATGAATAGAGATCTAGGCCTCAGTTTTGGATGACTCTTAATGCAGGTACTCATAAGTGAGCTCTTGACGAGGCGCTGTGCCTACATTATAGCTAACAGACCATAGTAATCCAGCCATTACGTTTATCGGATCTAGGAACAGAGATAGAGAGAGATTCGTAACAGTGACGTGTGTCAGATCAGTCCCACCCCGAAGATTTTGAGGTCAAGTGACGTATACTAGGACAGTCTCGCTCGGTTGATCTAAGACGTTTTTGCATTAGTAATGTGGACGAGTGCGTCGTATGTCTCTAATGATTGTGTCATCTAGAATTGTAAGTCTAGAATTAACTTGTGTAAGTTACATGAATGGTGCCTGCTTCATCATATAAAGTTAGTGTTCGGGGATAAATTGTGTGCAGGCTTCTCGATTCCCTATGTTATTTTTTCTGAATCGTAATGATACTGTCGAGGTTTTACATTGTGTAGTCGTGAGATTAAAGTGGTCTTTCGTATGCCCATGGAATTTACACCCATCTGTGAAATATTCCTTTAACCATAGCTATACATTCGAGATTTGCTTCTTCTTTCAAGAAATGGCAGCCTGGACCGGATATATATATTTTGGTATGACGCGCTATACGTCTTGATCTGTTCAATTAGTATTCTGAAGTGTTTACCTAAATATTACCCTCACTTGGTTGTGAATTGAACAGTAACAGAATAGTCCAATTGAGATTCAAGATCGCATCAAAGTACTAAAATACTACTTAGTAACACTATTCCCGTGTCGGTAACACCTCTGCGCTCCTACACAAGGTCCTCCCTCACGCTACGCGAGACGAGTGCGGGTGTTGATATGACACACCAGATCCAGAGCAACACGAAACCTGATGGAACTATTTTACAATTCCGAGGTGACGAATTCTATATTCAATCCACACCAAGGGCGCTAGTTCTTTCGCACAAAAGAGAAACTACGGAGAGCCCAGTTTACTTGTGTATGGAATGAAGCTTGTGTGCATCCACCAGAGCACAACTCTGTCTTACTCAATAGCTCACTGTGTCTAAGCTTTTTTCCAAGGGTAAAAAAAAGACACCAAGAAACGCATCCCAACCAGTTGAGAAAGACTTCCGGGATGGTCATGGTTAGTTTTTAATAAGGGATCCGCGGTCGTAACGATTTTGCGGAAACCAAACTGGAAGTTAGAAAAGCCTGGTGACTTCTACCAGAGACACAGTCCCAGAAGTCAAAGAAGTGACGTCCTAAAACACATTTTCTACCATTCTCAGATTTACTATGAGTAATGATAGAGTCACGAACGATAATTCGTTCTAGGAGTGTGCCTCACAGTTTCGGAATGCCCTTTCCTCAGGTTATGGTGAACTCAAACCATGCAATGATATACTCATAGTATGGTTCATCACGATGTCACGATAGCACTCGAATATGAGATGCGATAATAAGTATGCACTCAATGACAGACTCTCTCAGCTCTCCCAGTTTACTACACCTCCGATCAACAGATGCTATGCCACAAACGATGCATCGACCCGTAGGGAGGCCTGTGAACGTCTTTATGCCCACTGTGAAATCTGTATTTCCATATGTACCATTGTTACATACCATGGTAAATGCAGCGCTAACAAAGAGGGCTATCCCATCCTAAAACTCATAGACCTCAATTACAGAAGTAGTTAAACTGAGAGCTCTTGATAACTCGTGCCAAAATATGTATAAAGTCTGGTAAATAGGGTAATTTATCATTCAACCATTTCGACTTAGAAAAATTTTCCCTCTCGGGCATGTAGACATTAAGCACACACTACCTCTCACCTTGTATATGATATAGTTCTTCAAGAAATAACGAAAGAAGACTGACATAGCAGTAGGTAGTATACAGCTACAGCCATTATAACTAATGGTCTCTTCTGCTATACTCAGGAACGTGATAACATAGACGACAGAGAACTACTGCTAATCTCGGTATTTAGCATCAGCGCAAAAGCACAACGCGCTACAGAGCTAGAGGTACGAAGATCCAGACCGCAAACATACTAGTTCTTGCCGTTGGTTTATGGCGGACTTATTAGCGATATATTCCGAATTCGTCGCTCCGTGCCTTTCTGCCTCACTACATTATGCTATATCCGAAATGTTCTGTGGTTATGCGGCATCGCCGGATTCCCCTTTATCATGTATTTGCTCTCGCCTTGTAGCAGTCGTTGAATTTTACTTTCTCACTACGGTCCTCTCAAGATAGACGTTCGTGCTCATCGTCTGGGGTTAATGACAACAAAGTGCTGTGTTTAAATCTCTCTGATACGCTATACACGGAGGAGGGAATGTATCGCTGGGAATACTACGCTGTTCTCGCATATTGCGTGAACACTCGACGCAACCTAGCTCTGCTCGCGAAGAACTGTACATGGATACAATTTTTGCGGATAAGAAACAGGTCGGGAACCCCCCCTGGTATGATTGAAAAGGATACTTAGTGAATGCGTATTAGACTGATAAATTAGCCTTGACATGGCACACTCCCATACGCGCAGCCACACATTCGCTCGAATCATCTAGCTAAGCCACGCTGCTTAGTTAGGTGGTGTTTACTTCACCATTGGACTCTCTGAAACTTCATTAAAAGACTGTTATTCGCCGTAATGGTCACTGCCGAGTCAATCAGAAGTAATCATAGCGGCACTTCTATAGGTATAGTGATCCAACTACACGGGAACATGGATCAAAGAGATAAATTCCTGCTATAACAAAGCGTACACCGACATGTGTGTTATCCCTAATATCGTCCCAATAAATAGTAGGATAAAAGTCTCCTTGTTCCTTAAGGCATCCCGGGGAAAAGGTGTTAGAAAGATCTCAAGGAGTCTTAGACTTAGCACGCAGGTGGACAGAGTCGCCCCATTAAGGGGCGGCGAAGGTGAAGTTCCTAGATACAACCGGAGCAGCAGAGCATGCTTAAATGATCGTCTAAGTCGTTGTACATTAAGTAACTTACTCCTCATCCTCCACTCCATAGCCAGAGGTTAAGAACCTTGCGAACTATCAGATCAGGTAGCTCCGAGCGGACTGTCTAGAATTGACTCTCGCTCTGTGCCCATCTGCCAGGAAAGATCTGAGTGGAAGAGTGGACCAAAGACATAGGGGAGCTAGATTTGTGGATCGCAGTATTACTCTCTCTCCACCTCCTAACTTATCATATTGTCATACTCTTTCTATTAGTAGCTATTAGCGGCGTATTTTACAATTCGTATACTTCCTAAGTTCGCGAAGAGGTCGTGGTGACATAGTCGAGATCCTGGCAAACATAGGCAACTTCTCAGGTCTAAATCAATGTTGTCTTCTTTAATAACTCATGTTAGAGCAAGTTCTTGAAAATCTTAACGAATATTAGTACGTAGCCACTCACGACTAGCTCTCCACCTCTCGCACTCGAGATGGCCATGACCCCCTTCCCACTAATATTTATATATACAATGTATAAATGTGAAAAAGAAGATCTTATTATTGCATCGCATCACTTCGCTAGAGTGCTAACCCGGTGATATGGTGGTGAACAAGATACCGGAATAATACACGTATCTGATAGTGATGAAGTACGGCATAGCAGACTTGGACCGCTATGGTTCCTACCGACGACAGAGCTGCAGCAAAGCGATAATTTTCGTTGTCCTCTCGTCGAAGACCACGTCTCGGCTTTTTTCTCGTCTTCGTTGGTTAAGGTTATAGGTAGTAGCCGATTATCCCAACAATAAAGCACCTTGCTTTGGATCTGTCCCAATCGTAACTCCTCTAAAAAGGGCTACCTGGCAATGAAACTGAGAATTGAGGAGTTTCAATGTGGTTATTTGGGGAGGGGTCTTGTGCAGATGAATGCGGGATCGGACGAATTAAAGTGAGTTCAACCAAGTTTATATTATTGTGCGGACTTGGTTGGTCGTTGGAAGAGCAATCGAAATGTTCATGTTTAGGAATGGAAGCTGTATCACCATCTGCCAAGCAAGGAGACTCAGAAAAGTGTGGAGAATATGAGACTGTTTCCATGGAAACGGGAGAGGAAGGTGTTACCGGAAAAGTGTTATCTTTTTGAAAGGGTGTTGGAGTTGCGATATTGGAATCCGTTGGGTTACAAAAGTCTGATGCTGGGACTTTATCAGTGAGCCATCAGGTAGGTGATTTTGGGAGAGCGTACAATTTTCGTTAAGATGGGAGATCTCTCGGGGGTCCCCTTTCATTCCGCCAACAGATCCAGAAGTCTTGGAGCGTTTGCGGTGTTTGCATTGAACCGGTTTCCATTCACCTCCCTCGGAAGCACAGGAAGCATTAGAAAGAGTGGTTCAACACATCAAGCTCTATTTGGGAACTATAGTCCATTTCATCTGCTAAGGCATAGAATCCTTTAGGGAGTGCTGAGATAAGAAATTCGGAAGAAGAGTTAGAGGAGGATTCAGACGAGCTGGAATAATCTTGCAATCTACCAGAGGATTAGTTGGTGGGTTGTTCGACAGCTGTGGTTGCTTGGGTACAATCTATTGATGTCAATGCTTTTATCTCAGGAATAGACTTATGGCGAGGTCTCTTCTTAGTTGCTTTTTTTAAATCTGGGGTCGTGTGTTTTGTTTTCGAAATTCAGATGTTTTATATTTTAGCGAGTAATCTTTGCCTTGGTTCTTAACTTTTTGTTTCTGTTTAGGGACATCTTTTTTAGGTGTTGGAGTAAAGGTAGGAGACAGATTAGGGGATAAAGACGCAGGCCTCTTACGTGAGTTTGGCGAACTTATCGGGAGGGTATGGGGCAGAGTTTCTTGGCATAAAATGCTCTCCATGCTATGTGGAGGATGAACCAACTTATAGTTTCATTGATGGTTGGTTGAAAGCTAGTACTCTGGGTAGGGTTGTTGAATCGAGGGTTGTTTTTTGACTTTGGATGGTCGGTAATATAGGCAGTGCAGGTGAGCAGGTTACAGTAACTGCTCGAGTCTCTTTGGGATTGGGGGGAAGAGTTCTACTGGAATGGAGTTGTGTTGGTGGATTGACACGCGGAGGAGGGAGGCTGTTGCAATTGTAGCATAGGATTGCCATGATCTTGGATATTTGTCATCTTCATAGAAAGGACATAGAAAAAATTGAAAGAATTCAAAGAAGGGCAACCAAATTAATACCAGAATTTGAGAGGGTAAGTTCATACGGGAGCTAAGACTATGTACAATTAGATATACATGCTGAGAAATATATATAGATTGAGAGGAAAATTGAGAGGAGATGGCTATGTAAACTAAATAAATTTGACCAATATCTGAGGTACCCCCCTATTCTTTAGATATGATTTTTAATGATGTAACACGGAGTAATGGGCATAAACTTTGTCATAAACGATTTCAAACTAATATTGCTAAGAATTTCTTCACTTACGATGTAATTGAGAAGTGGAATAGTCTCTCATGAAATAGTGAACAGTGGCAACATCGATTCATTCAAGAAGAAGTTGGATAAATACTTTAAGGAAAATTGGTCTTTGAACTTTCAATTCAACTCGATTTTATTTTATTAAAACGATAGAATTAGACGTGACCTAGATAGAGTAAACTCAAAGAAACTATCGAGATAATTTGGTAAATGTTAAAAAGTACATCTTAAAAGAATTTGAGGCGCCCGAACCTATAATAAACAGTTTTTTGATGTTCACAGTTTAGAACATATCTGTTCTAATTTAAAACAAAATTTCTGACATGTAGCACTATGATGTTTGATGCTTAGAAACATTTCTGTTCTGAGTGAGCAAACTCATAACTGTAATAAATAGCTTTGATGTTCACCCGCGTAGAACATATCTGTTCTAAGACGGTGATCTAATCGATCACATGAGTAGGAAAAACATCAAAAATTAAAGTTCACCATTATAACACTATGATGTTTGTTGCTTAAAACAGAACTGTTCTGAGTTAGAAAACTCATATATGTCACATTGACAGTGGACATATCCAACGCAATAAATAAACAAAAATTGTTAACAGGACTATGATGTTTGTGTTTAGAAGCAGATGTGCTCTAAGAAGCAAACTCATATGTTACATTGAAATAGGTAAAAAATTATAACTTATTTCTAAAGATACATTCAGCTTGATTTTTGAATGACAGTGGACACATCCAACAAATTAAATAAACAAAAATACTTAAACTAGACTACCCTTCTTCTTCTTCTTCTTCTTCTTCTTCTTCTTCTTCTTCTTCTTCTTCTTCTTCTTCTTCTTCTTCTTCTTCTTCTTCTTTTTTTTTTTCTTTTTCTTCTTCTTCTTCTTCTTTCTTCTTCTTTTTTCTTCTTCTTCTTCTTCTTCTTCTTCTTCTTCTTTTTTTCTTCTTCTTCTTCTTCTTCTTCTTCTTCTTCTTCCTTTTCATTGTTCTTCTTCTTTCTTCTTCTTCTTCTTCTTCTTCTTCTTCTTCTTCTTCTTCTTCTTCTTCTTCTTCTTCTTCTTCTTCTTCTTCTTCTTCTTCGTCAGAAATTTACTAATAATATTGAAAACAAAAATGCATAGCAATTACTTGAAAATTCCTGATTTTAAGATCGCTAATTTTTTAATTGCCTTTAAGGAAAGCTTATCTATATATGATTGGATGAAATATTAACGGGCAATGCAAATATAATTTGGGATACGTTTTCTACAAATATTTAAAGAAAAAGAAAAAAGAAATTTGTTCCATATAAAATGAACCGAAATTTGACCAAGTTCAAAACCAAGATGGTGGAAAAATGAAAATTTTCTTAAATACATGGAAATTTATAATTTATAAACTTTGGAATTCTTCTCCCTCAGTAGGGAAATAAATAATAATTACAAAGTTTTGCGTCGAAACTGCAAAAAGACTAATTAGATGGTATAAAAGAAACTATGAAATTAATATGCCCGGGAGAGTAAAACTAATCCTAAAAAGTTTACAATTACGTCAACAATAAATTCCACATTTTAAGGAATCAAGTTGGACACTACTGGACAATAACGGAAACTTAAAGTCGAACAATGCCGATGTGGCAAACATTTTAAATAATTTTTCTCCTCAGTATTACGAAAGAAAAAAATATAGATAATGTTCCCTAACAGTGAAAGACGTTACGGGATTTTCATGCACGATAGTATTTTTAGATACAACGTTTTAAATTTAGAAGAGGAAGTTGCTTCATTGATAAGCTATTAATAAATAAATCACCTGACCAGATGGATTTTATCCTATCCGATGCATCTAAAAAATTTGAAGATTATATTAGTAAAACCTCTGACGATGCTTTTTCAATAAGTTCTTTACAAGAAGGTTAGTACCTCATAGTTTCAAACTTGCAAATATACAACTCCCTTTTTCAAAAAAAGGAGATCGTAAGCTCCCGGAATAATTACAGACCAAATTTAGCTTAATTCTAAGTTGGCCAAAAATTTTTGAAGCAGTAACTAACTCAATAGATTAGTTTGCACATTTGAGATCATGGATTGCTCTTCGATATTTCCAACAGCGGTTTTCAGAAGTAATAGATATTGCTTAACAAATTTACTAGAATTCTTTCAATGTGGTTATTAACGATGTAGATAACTATAATTTTTTTGATGTATTTACCTAAATTTTCAAAAAGCATTTGATACCGTCCTCATCAAAGATTTTGGAAAAGCTTTAGAGCTCATGGTATTCGAGGAAGACTTTTAATTGGATTCAAAATTTGGTTATTGGACCGACGACAACGAGTCGTTATTAATGGTGAATGCTCAGATTTGGGCCGAATATTATTAGTGGTGTACCCCAAGGGTTTGTCCTGGGTCCAATACTGTTCATTATACATGTAACAATTGACATGATGATAGATATTTAGGCAATATTTTCGAAATATTGCGGATGATACGAACTCCGTGCGAAATCGCACAATATGTGAGAACGACTATCAATACTCCAAAGCGACTTGAACAAGATGCAAATTGGTCAAAAAAATGGCAAATGAAATTTAATCCGATAAATGTAATTATACATTTTGGGAGTAGGAACAATGAATATGATTAACAAAATTAGATGACGCAGATTATCAAAGGTCAGTGGGCGAAAAGGACCTAGATATTAATTAATAAGTTAAGTTTGCGAAACAATTGTTGAAGCTGTTAAAAAAGCAAATAAACCTCTAGGATTTATTGCCAGAAACTTCGAATATTAATCTAAAATTATAATATAATTCTATATTAAAACATTAGTTAGACCTCATTCGGAATACGCAGTACAGTTTTGGAGTCCTACCTCAAAGAAGACATTAGAAAAATGAAAGAATCTCAAAGGAAAACAATCAAATTAATCCCTGAATTGAGAGTTAAATCATACGAGCAATGAGTACGTGAATTAAATATCCATTCTTTAGAAGACAAGAAGCATGAGAGGAAATTAATAGAATTCAAAATACTAAATTAAATTTGACAATATCGATTACAGGCAATTCTTCAGATATATTTTAATGATGTAACACGAAAGTAATGGGCATAAACTTTGCTTAAACGATTTCAAACAAAAATAGCAAAGAATTTCTTCACTTCACTTATGATGTAATCGAGAAGTGGAATAGTCTTTCTTATGAAATGGTAACAGTCGCTAACATCGATTCATTCAAGAAAAAGTTAGATAAACACTTTAAAAGGAAATTGGTCTTTGAAGTTCAATTCAACTCGATTTTTACGTTTATTCAAATTCTAAGTACAAAGAATATCCTGAATTTGGTAAAATCAAACTAAAAAAATTGAAATCATTTAGAAAAATGTATAAAGTACGTCGTAAAAAGAATTACGGCTTGTAGTAGCTTATGATGTTCATGACTTGCAAAGTATCCGTTCTAGGGTGGTGATATCATCGATCGCACTTTCGCCTTACCTTTATTAAATGCTTTGATGCTCACCGCATAGAACATCTGTTACAATAACTGTAATGAATAACTGTAGTAATCGGCTTTGATGTTTACCTCATAGAACATATCTGTTCTAAAACTGTGATCAAATCGATCACGCTGAATGGCTGTAGTTGATGGCTTGATGTTTATCCGCATAGAAACATATCTGCTCTAGACGGTGATCTATCGATCACACTGAATAACTGTAATAAAGAGGTTTGATGTTCGCCGCATAGAACATATTTGTTCTAAGACGGTGATCTTATCGATCACACTGAGTAGGAAAAATAATCCAATTTCAACCACTTGTAGCACTATGATGTTTGATGCTTAGAAACAGAAACTGTTCTGAGTGAGCAAACTCATATGTCATATTGACAGTGGACGCATCCAACACCATATTGATGTTTGTTGCTTAGAACAGATCTGCTCTAAGGTCAGCAAATACTTCATATGTCACAATGACAGAGGACGCACAACATAATTAATAAACAAAAATAGCTTAAAAAAAAAATCATTACTATATGTTGTTGCTTAGAGCAGATCTGCTCTAGTGCAGCAGACTCATATGTTACATAGAAATAGGTAAAATAATATACTTATTTCAAAAATACATAACAGGTTTGCTTTAATAACAGTAGACACATCTAACAAATTAAATAAACAAAAATACTTAACAGACTACCCTTCTTCTTCTTCTTCTTCTTCTTCTTCTTCTTCTTCTTCTTCTTCTTCTTCTTCTTCTTCTTCTTCTTCTTCTTCTTCTTCTTCTTCTCTTTCTTCTTTCTTCTTCTTCTTCTTCTTCTTCTTCTTCTTCTTCTTCTTCTTCTTCTTCTTCTTCTTCTTCTTCTTCTTCTTCTTCTTCTTCTTCTTCTTCTTCTTCTTCTTCTTCTTCTTCTTCTTCTTCTTCTTCTTTTAGTTATGAAAGTGTAAAATTTCCAACATTATATAGATACTAAATCCGGAAGATAACACGATAGAATTTGATAAACACTTACTTGTGTTAGAACAAATACAGATAAGATAAGGGCCAAACTTCAGTTTCCCTAATTTTTTTAAAGAATATTCTTATCTTTTTTGAAATATTTTGGTACTGTCATATCTAATCTCTTGCGTACACTTTTCATACAAAACATAAATGCAATTCCTTTTTAATAGGATATTATATCAATATACACGTGTTGTTTCTAAATCATTGAAAAATAAACCCATTGGTGAGTGATATATATATATATATATATATATATAATATATATATATATATAATATATATATATATATATATATATATATACTATATATATAGGTAAGGATAATATATATATTATATACTATAATATATGATATAGTATGTAAAAATATTATATATTCTTTTACGGACACCCGATATATATATATATATATAATATATATATATATATATATATATATATGATATATATATATATAATATATATATATATATAATATATATATATATATATATATATATATATGATTATATACTATACGGGGTGTAAATGTGTATTCCACTATACCAGGCTGTGTGATGGGCATTGAAATAGATTCCTACTATTAATTTTGATTAAATAATGATTATTATAATAATATATTATATATATATATAATTATATATATATATAATATATATATATATATATATATATACTCTCTATAATATCTATTATATATATATTATATATATATATATATATATATATATATATATGTGAGGGAAGGGTTCGCACTTTCGACCGTGAAGGTGTAAAATGTAAATTTTTTAATTCTTGTTTTCATTTATTTTGGCTTGGGGGAAGTAATATATATTATATTATATATATATAATATATATATAGTGAGAATAGTATATATATAATAATATATATATATCATATATATATATTAGGATGTATAATATATATATTAGTTATATAGTATAATATATATAATGCGGGGGGGGACGGTTGCTGGTGCGTGTGTGTGTGTGTGTAATTAATTCCTCGAGGTAGTAGTTCTACAGCTTGCATCAAACTTCAGCTAATGAATGTTTTCTTTCTATTATGATACGTCCTTCCTCTTCCTTCTTAAATCCTATGAAGGAGACGTTCAGTTTTAAACATCTTTCACTCATCTTTTATATTTCTCCCAATCTCTCTTTCATTAATCATATATTTGTTTTTTCTTTACACTTTTTTTTAATACAAATTTACTGCTCCATTGCCTTATTTAAATCATTTTATTTGAAATAACTTACCAATGTAGAGATTTTCGAGCCTCATTTTCGCAATAGACAATTCCCCATTATTATTTTCTTTTGCAGTTGCGAAAATAATGAGGTTCTATTGATTTTGAAACGCATTTATTATTTTTGAACCTCATTATTTTCTCAATTGTGTGTAAATTATAAAAAGCATGGCGAATTAATACAATGATCGCTTTAGTACGAGGATCAGTACACCATTAGAATTTCACTCAAAGCGGTCAGTCTATACCAAAGTTTATAGGGAGATCGAATAGTGTATTTATTTGTAAGGTGTCTGCCATCTTGTGGCAAGAAAATGGTTAGCTTGTGTTATTTTGTGTCTGGTAGAGGTTTGTTTGTATCTTGTTTGCATCTCTGGCATACCGAGGAATCTTTGTTTGCTATTTTTTAATACTGATTCTATTAGTTGGATTGGTCGTTTTCTGACTGTGCAGTTTGTATCTCAATTTTGTTTAAAATATTATTTCCTACTTATAAGAAGAAAAATAAACAAAAATAAATAAAAATAAACCTTAATTTGCATAACTAATTTACTCGCGAAGAGTAAATAACAAAGAAAGAAGCGTTAATAGTGTTAATTTATTAAGAAACTCTTATGAGGTGCTTGTACTTTTCATTTCTATCACAAAAAAGACTAACGTCAAATTTTTTGCAATGTAAAAAAGACTCAGTATCCTCTCAAACATGCACTATTCTGATCTGGCATACGTTTGCCTTGGCAGTTTGGTCATTTAATATTAAAGATTTAAAAAAGTTTACGAAATAAACATTTGGTAAACTGGTTTAAACTTTTAAAACTTCTGATATGCCTAAACTGTGAAACATGCATAAAGAATAAAATGACTCAATTGCCTTTAAAAAGTCTCATCGCGAATACAAAACTTTTGGAAATTGTTCCATTCTATATATGTGGGACCGTTCGAATTCCATACTCGGAAACATTAAATTTTTTATCACTCTTCTTAGATTGATAAAAGTAGATAACTGTTGTAAAATTTCCTGAAAGAATAAAAGCAAGCTTTGGAAAAATTTAAAGAATATAAATTTATCGTAGAAAATCAGTCAGGTGAAAAAATAAAATATTTCAAAATATTAATATTTCTCAGAATTTCTTTCTCATGATTTTTCAAAATTTCTAAGTGAAAATGCATGGAGAAGACTTAGTGTTCCAACACGGCTCAACAAAATGGAATCTCTGAGCGCCAAAACAATAAAGCTGTTTATGGACTGAAACAATCTGGTCGGACGTGGTACATAATTTTGTTGAGGGATCTCTTTAAATCTTTGATTTCAAACCCACAGATGCTGATCCATGTGTTCATATGTACGGAAATGTTAACGAATCTCATTATCATTGGCGCATATGTGGATGATTTGATACTGGCATCCAAGAATCAATCTTGTAGGAAAAAATAAAAGAAAGACTCTTAGAAACAGTTCCGAATGAAGAGTTATGGGCCTACTTGTGAACTGTCTTAGTATAGAGTTTAAATCTTACAAAAGTGGGATTTAATATTAGTCACAAATGATATGTGGAAAAAAATTACTGGTATCATACGGAAGGACTGAGTATAACCATGTTGTGACCCAATTGAAATATGGAGTAAATTTGTTAAACAGATCCTGTATCTGAGACAGAAATGAAGAAATTTTCCATTCCAATCCCTTATAGGTTTATTAATGTACCTTTCTATTTTTACTAGGCCAGATATATCATACGCCGTTCATTCCCTCAGCCAGTTTAACAATAATTATAATGAACAACACTGGAAAGCTGCAAAAAGAGTCCTCAGGTACCTAAAAGGAACTATAGATTACACTCTTGCCTACTACCAAACTAAAATTACCGGTGAAGGGTTTCACCGATGCGGATTGGGGAAACTGGATCATCGATAGAAAATCCCTACACCGGTGCTTTGTATATGGCGGGTTGCAGCATACTTGGGAATCACGAAACAAAGAAAGTTGCCCAATCGAGTTGTTGAGCTGAAATGGCTTTGACGGAGGCTTCTAGAGAAGCCATCTACTTACGAAATTTCCTGAGAGAAAGAAAAATCGGGCAAAGAGGTATCATAAAGATCTACTACTATTATATATTGAGATAGTCAAGGGGCCCAAAGTCTCGCATATAACCCCATACATCATTCCAAAACAAAGCATATTGATATCAGGCATCACTTCATCCGACAAACTGTGACAGAAAGGGAAAATCGACGTCAAATATATACCTACTGAGGAAATGGTTGCAGAAGCACTGACGAAGCCATTGTAACGGGAGTTGAGTGGCCTATCATTTCGGTCATGCAAGGACATAGGATTGAAGAACATGCTAATGTGGGATCATCGTCATGATGACGAAGACGGGGTAGTTGAAGGTACGTCATCATGACCTGGATTACACAATCATCCAGTTTGCAAGAAGAGTGAGTACCTCCGAAGGTTAATCAAGATTAGTATGTTCATATCATTGTATTCTATTTTACCTTTTTAATATACTTACTTGCTATTCAAATCTAGTAATGGACTTGTGTTATGTGTTTGTACATATAAGTTGACACTGATGTTAAAGTATTGTAACCTCTTCTATGATATTTAGCAAATTTGTATGCAAATGAATTAATATATTTTATATATTATATATATTATAATAATATATTATATATATATTATATATATATATTTATAATATATATATATATATATATATATTAATTATATATATATATTAATATATATTATATATATATATATAATTAAATAATATATATTATATATTGATAAAACTCTTAGTAGTGGGGAATCTTAATTAACATGAAAAGCAACACCAAGGCTCTTAGACAACAACCATGGAGAGATCTTTATTTGACAAGAAAAACGACTTTCGAACTCGACTGATCCATCATCACGGCTAAACAAATAAATAAATAAAAATAGAACTAGTAAATAAATGAAATAATCTAACGTTATAAACTAAAAACACTGAAACAGGTAAAATCAAAATGCGTACATTTTAAATTAAATCACAAAAATGTTACAAAAAAACAAAAGCAAATTCACATTATTTCAGACACTCGAAAGCATCATGGGTAGTATTAAAATATATTATAACAACATTATCAAAATGAATAAGGTATTTTTAATTATATGAAGGGTAACTTCAAAAAAATTATAATCAAATTAGCTATCTTATGAACAGAGAACGAACCATGTGAGGAAACTTACTTAGTCACAATTAAATGTATTCACCTCGAAGAAAATATATAATAAATTACAGGTTGAAGGCGGACAGCACGTTAGCCAATCTGCGGAGGTTTCAAGCAGACAGTTTTTGTTTTTGTTTTGTTTTTTTTTTGTTTCGAGAGCGGACCTCACCAACAAAAGGCATATGCCGTCCCTCCCAGACAAAAAACCGCCCTTCAGGCTACCACGAGCTCAAGGCAAGTGAACCATCTGCCACGAGAGCCCGTGATACTCTCCTAAGGCAGAGAGCTAGATCGAGCGAACTAATTTTTTGAGGAGGGTTTGATGTCGGGCAATATGTAAAGTTCCTAAAAAATATTTAGGCATTGGTTGTGATTAATTGTTTGGCGTTAATATGGAAAAGTTTTGTGTGTGAAGGAATAGGCTCGTGGTGTGAGCGTGTCCACTTATACGGAGTGTTGAAGGGAATGAGAGATATAACTCTCTGTGCTTGTGGAAACACCTCTGTGCTCATTCACTCTTACGTTGAGTTGGCGTAAAAATACTACCAACATAAACGGCATCACAGCCGTTACAATTGAATTTTTAAATAACAGAAGAGCGGAGTAGCGAGGGTTTTTTTTTTATGGGTTACAAAAAGGAAGCAATTGTAAAAGAGGAATTGAAATTAAATTGATGTTTAATTGTGGAACTTATTATTTTTAAAAACGTGAGCAAGGTTATCACTTACGTAGTTTAGATGTAAATAATGTTCATAAATAAGGTAGAGGAATATACAACTTCAGTTTAGGGTTTAAGAAAATAAGGGGGGAGGGGAGAAACCCATACCTCATCCAGGGTTTCTATAATTTGTTTATGAAGAAGAGAGGGAGAGTTTGGTGACGAAAAAATTTTGACAGGAATGTAAATTCTTTGTGTAACAACTGTAAAGTGGAAGATAGATGAAAGGCTCTGTATAAAAGGGTTTTAATACTATTACATTTTTAAGGAAACTGGACTTGACTGAAGAAATTTTAAGCCCAGTCTACGTAAGGTCTTTCCTAAAAATGACGTAAGAGAAATCTGATGAAGTTTTCTGATAAATAAATACAAAAAAAGGAAGAGAGTTCTCCGATTCGTCCTCATGTGTGAAAGTTATGTTGGGTAACTGTGAGTTTACATAGTCAAAAAAGTATGGAATTTTGTGTTTTTATCTGTAAAAAGTAGAAACGTATCATCCATACATATATCTTTTATAGAAAGTAGGTTTGAAGAGGGGGGGACAATTTTCAGCCAGATTTTTTCGTGGTGTATCAAGTATGCATTGGCCAGGATTGAGCTTAATGGTGAGCCCATAGCTATGGGAATTAGTTTGTGTTTGTGTATATAATACATTATCAAAAAAGAAGTATGTATCTTGGGCTGCAAGTCTGGCAAAAGTTGTTTTAAATTTCTTTCTTATTAAAACCATTAAATTGGTATTTACCTCAAAATGGTTTTTCTAGTAGGATTTGTTAATGGGCATCGTTAAAATGGGGATATTGTGTAAAGTGGATATCAAATGTCAAAACTAGTTTCATGAAATAGTTGTGAAATTATAGTGGAAGCCGTTCTTGAATTGTAGGAATTCTTTATTGTAAAAATCATTAGTTGAAAATGGGGTTAGTAGAGGGACTAAGAATTTTGCCAGTTCGTTCTCTGTTCATAAGATAGATAGCTAATTGATTATAAAAATTTTTGAAAAGTTACCCTTCATATAATTAAAAATACCACTTATTTCATTTAGATAATGTGTTCGTTACTAATTTTATACTAGCCATGATTCTTCGATGGTCTAATTTCTGTTGAATTTTGCTTTTTGTTTTTGTATCATTCTTTGTGATTTTAATTTACAACCAAATGTACGCCATTTTAAATTTAACTGCAATGTTTTTAGTTTTATAACGTTTAGATTATTTCATTATATTTTGACTAAATTTCTATTTTTATTTATTATTTTTGTTAGCCAGATTGATGGATCGTCGAGTTCCAAGAACCGTTCGTTTAGTTTATTCTTGTCATAAAGATCTCTCCTGTTGTTGTCTAAGCCCTGGTGTTGCTGTTCATGTTAATTAAATTCCCCACTACTAAGAGTTGGATCAATATGAATACGACAGAGATATAGGCCCAGCCACCACCGGTGCAATCAGACAATTGGAGGGACTAAGTTGCAAAAGACAGAAGCGCAGAACTGGATCTCGAATTCCTCAAAACATGTAAGGCGTATAATATTATTCCGAAATTCATCAGATTTAAACTATTTACAAAACGTTTTTATAATAGTATTGTTACCGTGTGTTTCCTCTTTATTAAAGAAATAGCTTTTAAACTTTGAGTTTCACATGCAAATAGATGAACGTTACCATGTTTGTTATAGTAATTTACAAAGTGAATTTATCGTTATAGATATTTTCCTTTCTGTTACGTAATAAGTTATTCAAACCAGCTTGTCAAGACGGATAGATGCATGCAATCAGAATAAAAATAAATTAAGATCGCTCAATTTACATTTTGACGGCGTCTTTTTCCGAATCCTGACAAAATACATTTTTTAAAACACTGCTATATAATTACTTTTCTTCCATTGAAAAGAGAGATTACTAGGCCTAGGCTTAAATTTTTAACCTCCCACGATTTAATATTAATATAATTAATTATTTATTCTTGGAGCATTTGAGAATTTGCTTCACATTCTAAAGAATCATGAACCTTATGCTCAGTCCTGGCTCAGCACCCTAAAATATTAAACAATATTCGATCGCAGAAAATTTTTCAATTCAACCCAACGGAAATTTTATTCATTTATTGATTTTTCCAAGATCTGACTTTGTTACACTAAAAAATCTCTTTAAAGAAGAGCCCCTCTATCATTATTTGCAAACCAGACAAAGGTCAAGGAAAGTATTTAATGAACGATTCAGATTACGTCATCAAGTTAAAAACATCCTTACCGACCACGTCAAAAATTATAAACCCTATCACTAACAAAACCCCCATTAATTTGGCTCTGTCTCCGGGAGACTTACGTAACCCTTTTCCGATGAAAACTCGCAGACAGCAGATAAAATTCAGTAAACAACAATAGTTAATGAAATATATGGCTCATGGTTCATCATTTGGCATTTTGTACGGCCTCCAGAATACATAAGAATAACGTACCAATCAGACCCATTTTAACAGCTTTTACGACTCACAATAATAAACTGGCAAAATTCTTAGTCCCTCTACTAACCCATTTTCAACTAATGATTTTACAATAAAGAATTCCTACCATTCAAGAACTGGGCTATTCCACTATTAATCTTCCAACTATTTCATGACTAGTAATTTGACATTGAATCACTTACCACCAAATATCCCCATTAACATGCCATTAACCATCCTACTTAGAAGACAATTTTTGAAGTAAAACACAATATTACTGGTTTTAATAGAAAGGGATTTTAAAAACACTTTTGCAACTTTGCATAGGCCCAGATACATCCTTTCCTTTTTGATAGTGTTATTTATACACAAAACTAATTCCCTATGCTTTGACTCACCAATTAAGCTCAATCCTGGCCAATGCATACTTATACACCACGAAAAAATCTGGCTTGAAAATTGTCCCCCCCTCTTACAAACCTACTTCTATAAAAGATATATGGACGATACGTTCCTAATTTTTACAGGCAAAAACAAAATGCCATACTTTTTGACTATGTAGAACATCAACAGTTACCAAACATAACTTTCACACATGAGGACGAATCGGAGAACTCTCTTCCTTTTTTGGATTTATTTATCAGAAAAACCTCATCAGATTTCTCCACGTCAATTTTTAGGAAAAAGACCTTTACAGGACTGGGCTTAAACTTTTTCAGCCATACCCCCCTTGCTTTCAAATGTAATAGTATTAAAACCCTTTTATACAGAGCCTTTCATCTATCTTCCACTTATGGTTTGTTACACAAAGAATTCTCATTTCCGTCAAATTTTTTCGTATCAAACCTCTTCCCTCTCCCTCTCATAAACAAATTTATCAACAAAACTTTTAAACGCTGAATTAGACCCTCCACCCATTATTTCCTTAACCCCGAAACTGAAGTTGTATATTCCTCTACCTTATTATGAACATATATTTACACTAAACTACGTAAGGACCTTGCTCACGTTTTAAAAATAGTTTTAATGAGAGACAATAACTAATGAACTTTCATTCCTCCATTTACAATTGCTTCTTTTTGTAATCATAAAGAAAAAAAAAACTTTTCATGTAGTCTTTCTGTTATTTACAAATTCATTGTAACGGCTAGATGATGCCGTTTATGTTGGAGTAAACTTTACGCCAGCACTCAAACGTAGAAAAGAGTGAAGCTATGGTTGTGAGGTGTTTCCACACGCACCAACCTTATCCTCAATTCCCCTTCACACCGTATAAACGTGACCACGCTTCAACGCGCGACCATTCCTTCAATCACACAAACTTTTCCATATTAACCCAAACAAAATCACCAACCAATCCTAAATAATAATTTTAGAAATCTTTACATTATTGCCGACATCAAACCCTCCCTCAACAACGTTAGTGGCCCGTTTAAACTACTTCGGTTTAACCTTCCAGATGAAAGTGCTGTCGCCATTCCCTGTAATTTATTTATATTTTTTCTTCGAGTGTAATACACTTTCATGTGTGACTAAGTAACATTCCTCACGCGTATCAAGTTCTCTGTTCATAAGTAGCTAATATTTATAAGAAAATTTTTGAAAAGTCTCATTTCATATAATTAAAAAAATACCACTATATTGCATTATTGTAATGGATTTAAATATAATTTTAAATACTACCATGATTGACTTCGAGTGTTTAAAACACTCAAATAAATGTGTTTTAAAATTGTAACATTTTGTGATTTAATTTAAACAAATGTACCTCATTTTTAAATTTAACTGCTCATTGGTTATCTAGCAACTATGAACAATAGATTAATTAATATTATTGTACATAGTTACATAATTTTTAATTATTATTTTGCCTAGATGATGGGCAATCATCGAGTATTCCGGAAACGTCGTTATTCTTGCAAATAAAGATCTCTCACATGTTCGTTAGGTACTAAAGCCCTCCACTCGGATGTTGCTTTTCATTGTAATTATATACTATATATACCTATCATACTATATATATATTATATATAATAATAATATAATAATATTATATATATCAAAAATATAAACTAATATTATAAATATATATATATATATATATATATATATAATGGGCTTGGCTTCAAGTACATATTTTTCAAGTACAAGTACAGTACAAGAGACAGTAGAAGTACTACTCAACATCTGCCTTCAAGAATTCGTTTCTTTAAAAACTACCAACGCCTAAAGTACATTAAGGATCAACTCAATACAAGTAAAGAATTAATCACTAAACACATATAATACTAATATATTCTCTATTATATATATATGATACTACTATATATACATATATATACTATCTATAATACTCATACCTACCTTATAATATCTAAGCCTGTCTTTTCCAATTAACTAGTATATATATAATATATACTATACGTATATATCTGTTAGCCTATTATATTCTTATTTATTATTTACTACTAATTTTACCTATATAATATATATACTATACTATATATATATAATATATACTTATAATTATATACTATACTATAATATAATAACTACCTATATATATATTATATATACTATATATTATAATATATATCATATCATATATATTATTATATCATCATCATCATCAATTCACACCCATTCTTCTCCTCCCAACAGACTGGACGGAAGTGAACCGTACAATGCACGGACCACAGAAAATAGATAGAAGAATACATGAAGACAAGTAGCGAAAAGACAACCCAGCCCTACCGGCTCCCTTATACCAAAAATTAGTGAGAAAATCCGTCGTAGTCAGAAAAATCCACCCTAGAGCTTCCACGCGACACTGGACACTCCACTATGCACATCTTCAGTCAGAATGTAGGGAGTTCATTCCTTTCCCAGGATGGGCTCACAACCAGGGCTCTGTGGAGTCCGGTTTCAAAAATTTTCCGACTCCGACTGCCACCTCTCAAAACATTACCGACCTCGACTCCGGCCTCTTCAAAATACACGACTCCGACTCCGACTCCGACTCCACCCTTTTGAAAATTACCGGCTCCGACATTCCGACTCGACTCCGACTCCACCCTCTGGAATATTATATTGAAAGTTGCTAAATAATATATATATATATATACTATATATATATATATATAATATATAATATATATATATATATACATATATATATATATATAATATAATATATATACTATATATATATATATATTATATAAAAAACTACTATATACAATATAATATATAACTATTATATATATATATATAATAAATATATACTATATAACTAATAATAAATACTAAATACTAATATGACCGTAAAATCCATATACTATATAATATTATATATATATATATATATATACTATATATATATGATACCGGACCATATATGCGGAGACACTATAATCAATATAATAATATATTATCTATATATATATATATATATAAACACTATTATATACTAATATAATATATATATAGTATAAATATTATAAATATATATATATATATATATATATAATATGAGTTATATTTTGACAGCCTAATGTATAATAGTGAACCTATGGTCTGGAATAAGAAGGTAATAGATCTAAAGATACAATTGTTCAAGATTGGAAATCTTGAGGCGGCGTTAGTTAGGATGATGGGAAAAGGAATTCGCGAAAATAAAAGGAATGAACGTATATGTGTTAGAAAAGTTGTGTTGGTGTGAAGAAAGGAAATAAATGAGAGAATCAAATGGAAAGTACATTGAGATGTTTGTCATGTGGAAAGGATGGGATGAATAGTCGGTTGGTTAAGCAGATGATAGTGGTCAGTGTGCTGGGGAATCGACCGGTAAGGAGACCGAAGGAAAAGTGGATCGAGAGTCGATAAAGGAATGCCTGAAAGAGAAAAATATTAAGTTTAGCAGAGCGAGAAGAAAGGTGCAAAAATAGAGAAAGTGAAATGGCAGGGGTTTATGTGAGGCGGATAGTTTGATTAGCCCACCTTGAGGTTAAGGAGTGAACCCTTACATGTGAGCCGAGATAGCATGAGTGAGCGTCCAAAGTCAGAAGGTCCTTGAAAGCTCTAGGATGATATTATCTGACTCGCGACGAGCTCTCACTAAAGGTTATTTTAAAACAAAAATAAGGGGCGGAAAGCCCTAGGCTTCTCTCTTCGACTTTACGTAATCAATATCTTTACTAACTTTTTCTGTATAATCCAATGCATGCTACCGCACCTCTACCCACAGTCTTGGAGAAAGAAGAAGGTGATGATGATAATGATGAACGTCCCAGTCAACTTATAATAAATTCATATATATATTATATATATATACCCTAAACTCTAAGACATATAATATATATATATATATATATTATATATACTAATACCATATATTACTATATATATATATATAATAATAATATATATATATAAAATATAAAATAATAAATATAATATAGAAGAAAATATTGTAGCATTTTACAACTATAACATTATAACTAAAATAATTATAAATTATATATTTATTATTATTTTTAAACATATTTAAATATATAGATATACTTAAGAGGTAAAGTAATAAGTATAGTAGGCAAGTGAATTAAAATATAAAACCAAAGAGTATAATACTAATTTTATATAAGAAGATAATATCGAAATATAATAAATACATATAAAGTAGTCATATAGATACTAAAATAATCATAAGACTATATATAATAAAGAGGGCTGGCAGAAAGTATATATATATATATATATATATATAATATATATTATAGCGTCGGCATTAGAATTTTTTTTCTTTATTTTTTATTAAGATTATATATATACCATAGTAATAGAATGATATTATATATATATATAATATAAATATATGCATATAAGTAATGGTTTTGACGTTCAATTGTAAAATAATATAACTAATATAGAGGATAGATAATAAGAGCAAGAGATATTATAAATAAATAATATATATATATTGAATGAGTTTAACTGAAGGATAACATATTATTTCAATAAAAGGGGAAGGGCAAGGTACTCCAAATAAGTTTAGAGTTTCGAGCTAAGAGCCCAAATTTTCACCCCAAACACAAGAAAGGACATAGGTAAATTCAAATTTATCATTTTATGGATTAAAAGCCAATTGTGATGGGAAAAGAAGCAAAAACGATAGCTTTTATGTGAACTTCTCTAAAACGTCATTTTCGCGTGATTTCTGTGTCTGTAGTCAATCTAACGGAATGGTTCTATTTTCCAAACCTTATAGTAATTTTGACAATTTTTGTGCATTTCAAGCTTCTACAATTTTTTCGAATGACTTGCAACTGAATATGCATACGAATGCACCATTACCTACAAAGTACGAAATAGTTTTTGGATTTTTTTAAATTAAGTGTTTATGAAATTCCCAAAATTCAAAAAATCCACTTTTTCTGGTTTATAATAAAACTAATTGACTAGATAAGTGCTGTAACTTTTTTTCTTCTAATGTGTGTTGAATAGAAAAAGAAAATAGCAGTAAAATCAATGTGTTGGGAAAATTTTTCATTTTTTCTTTTGAGTATACAAAATATATCTAAGTAAAAAAAGATATCTCTTACCCACTCAACTATATAAGCTCCGAAAACTTGATGTATAGATGAGGATAGCAGTAAAAAAAGATAAAATAATCACTTTCCAAACATAAATACATTTAATATTTGGAAAAGTAATATTGGGTAATAATATCTTAGATTATTGAAAATAATATTTTCTGAAAAATTGATTGCTGCTTCAAAAAAATCTTTAAGTTCAGAAAGTTGAATTAAAGTAACGGTGTTTTAAGAGCAATTCCTTATCATGAGAGCAAAGCTTACTGGAATATATGCCAGAAGCTTGCCACTAAAACAATTATCTTAAAAAACTTAACTTAACTGTTAACTTTCATAGATTTATAATTTTTTGACACAAAAAAATTTTTTCAGAAATATACACTGAATTAGAAAGAAGGCTAAAACAAAGGATGATAATGATATAAACTCCATTTAACTAATGCCTTGTCCATCAACATCAAAATTTCCCAGGCTTAGCTATAGCGGGAAGAATACATACTTTTTTAGACTAGGATAAAAAATGTTTGTAAACCCAAAAAAGCCACGATGCATTGTTGCGCGGCTTTAATTTAAATTATTCTTAAAAAATAACAATGTGATTTATTTTAATATTTCTTTAATATTTTTTTATTTTTTCAGATCGTAAACACACGCTATATAATATTTAACAACATGCAAAAGTTTATATTCGGTGACGTTACTAAATACCAAAAATACAAAAATATCAAAAAATCAAAAAAATACACAAATTGATTTTTTTAAAAAAAACTAAAAACATCACCAAAAATGCCAATCCCTGCTCAAAATAAAATTTCAAAAATTTCCCAAACAAAATTTTCTGTTAAATAGAATGATAGTAAATGTACAAAAACTTACTGAGACATACAAAGAAAATATCCTACAATAAAAATGGATGCATCTCCACAAGAACTGCAATTAAATTGCTACTGACAAATTTCATCACAAAACATCGCAATGAGCAGAAGAAATATATGGCCAATTTTTCTTTTAAAAACCAAAATGAAGTGGGTTTTTGAATTCTGACATTGCTGAGCACAAATTAAAAATCAAAAAAAATATTGTCGTGCATATTTGTAGGTAATGGACCCATCAAAATATATTTCAAGTATGGAAGTCATTCGAAATAAATTGAAATTTTGAAAGGACAATGTCAAAAACATGTTAGGATTCTATGGAAAACAACTGAAAGATTCGAAAGAATGAACTACAGACAAAAAAAAATAAACATCTCGAAAACGACGTCTTTAATTAGTCAGAAAAGCGTACAGTTTTGTTATTTGTCCGTATTCCCAAAAATAAAATGAAAATAGAAATCTATGATCCATTTTTGTAGCTATGTGGTGAAAAATTGGGACTAGTCTTCGCAAAGAGCATAAACTATAACAATTGACGCTAACTGTAACACAAATTAATAGATTAATTTTGAAAAATCTAAATAATCTTCATGTAAGAATGGGTTTGGAAGATAAAATAGAAAATATCAGTTGATATCTCTTAACACACAACAATGTTGATACATCTTACGTATTATATTGTGACCCTAGAATAACGGAAAAGAACACTCATCTAAAAGCTAGTTCTTAGGCTATTCTAACTCGCCTAGTAAGAATTGAAAAGCAAGTATGTTATATAGAGCCTTTTTCAGGAGTAGAGAATATATATTATTGATAGTTAACAAACGTTATATAAGAACGCTTATGTCTCATTATATTATTATAAAATATAAATAATAGTAATATATCTCACTATCAGATATATATATTATATATATAAATATACTATATAAATATAATACGTATATATACACTATATAATATATCATATAATATATATAATAAGCAGTCTTAGACACAAGAGTCATCCGAAATAAATTTTGTCCTCTTAGGTCTGATATTTAATATGCTGAGAGAATAAAAGCCCGTTCTAACGCTAGACTTGCTTGGAGGTAGAGCAGTCGCGGCTTTCGATAGCCTTCAATATCTAGAGCTTGTTCATAACTCATTGTCTTCTGAGCCTTCTGGTGAAAATGACTGAGGACGCATAGGAAAAGCTAAAAGTTCAATCAAGGGGGTAATAAGCTTGTAGTTTTCAATCACCTTACACATATGTTCAGAATGTTTAACCCTTTAATCTCAGTTCATTGAAACTTCCATGGCAAACTCTCTTTTAATTGACAAATGACCAAATTGACAAAGTGATAAGATTAAAGCTTTATGTTGTTATCTTCAGTTAGGCGTAACCTGTAGATAAGGATTACAATATACACATCAGTTGCAAGGATAGTGTAGTAAAATCATTAGTCAATAGAGAAAGAGATTTCTCCTTCAGTACCATGAGACTTTGAATTCTTCAGAGCATCTAAATATAGATGAATAATAAGGTTGAAGGTTGAATTTATATAATAATAAATTCAAATGTGAACATTCAAAGGGACAGGTTACAAAAAGGACTCGAATTTGGCCATTGCAATTTTGAGATGTGAAGAAAGTCGCAAGTCAGTGAACTTGCATCTAGAGGGTTCACTTGAAGTCACCCAACAGAAACCCCAACAATTCACAACATTCTAGTTCAATAAAATTTTCTGACTCCAACCCTCTAAAGACTATCTGTGAAATTACCGACCCCGACGTCCAATCGACGTCCGACTCTTAGAAAAGTTAGCCGGACTCGACTTTCGACTCCGACTCCGACTTCCCAATTTGACTCCAAATTACCGACTCCGACTCCCAGACTCCCGGACTCCGACGTAGCACAACGCACTACTATCAAATATAACCGACTCCCTGACTCCGCGACTCGACTCACGCAACCCTGGCTACAACCTAACCTGCCTCACAAACGCCGCCATTCACATCCTGTTATGCCCTCTTATCGCCATTGTGTTCAACAGTTTTTCATAGGCATTCTTTTTAATTGAATCAATCCACTTTTTCTCAAGTCTCCCATCCGGTCGATTAATCTAGGCAACACTCACTCCACATATCCAGACCAATTTAATAGACGACAGCCGGCTGTCCAATCCAATCTTCTTTTCCACATGACCAATGGCAGTACAAATCTCAACCGTAACCTTAGTACATTAATTCTCTCGATTATACCCGTTTCTACCACACAAACAACCTCTCTAATACGTTCATCTCATTTTATCAATTTCAATTCTCACAACTAACACGCCCCTCAGATTTGTCCATCTAGGACAACATATTGGTGTACTTAATTATAACATATTAACATCTTATTCCAACCTAGTCACAACTATAATAACTAAAATTAACACTGAGATAACAACCATCTCTATGTAAGTGACCTAGGCACTCAAAACATATATCCCTTTACATCCACCCACACGAATTTAATTGCACCAGCCCTTAGGTGCCAGTCCCAACAACTACACTACTCACTCCATGCATTATTAAGAGCTTTTTGCCTAGCCAATCTGACTGATAAATATTAAATTCAGGAAACTTATCCAGCTGTCACATGTAGACCAATTAACTTCACACGAGATTCCCACTACATCACAACAACTACACCCGATAACTAGCTTACTCTACGTATTAACTTTCAACTCTCTATCTTACTAACAGGCCTTACCAAATCTCCAATTCTACCAGAAATCATACCAAACTCTCTTCAAATTCGAAACAGCAAAAACTAAACATCCTCAGAATTAATAGTAGGAAACACCTGCCACTCTCTGCCATCTCATCATTTAAACACTATACCCTTGTCAACCCTGACTCTAATTCTCTTCAGATAGACTGGCGATTCCATATACAGATTGTTTGCGCCAAGAAGAGCATAGACATTCACCTGTCTCACATCCACTTTAATTTAAACCAATCACTTCAGACTATCGTATTCTTACACACGGATTCGACTATCTCAGTCAGATTAACAATACATTTTATTCATTCAAGCAAGCCTATAACCTAACAAAACCCAATATCACTAACCAGCCAATTAGTGGAACTTCTCCAATGTATACGAAAAATATACCGTTGCTTCGCAGACCATAAAATTATTAAATACAAGTTTTTCTCTCGTTTAAACAAGAAAATAATGATCAGTATTTCAATGATTACAGAATTTTGACTCGACACACAATCCATCTACCACTTATAAACGATCTTAGATTCGCTTCCCTAAATCAGTTCTTCAGAGATTCTCACTCAACATACTCTTTCGACTAAATAGAATACCAGCACATATCCCGTAACAACACTCAATAACCTAAAATACTCCGAAAAAATCATAAAATACTACAGTATACCTAGTATCCCCACTACCTAATAATAGGGGTACTAATATCGCTCCTCCTCCAATCCTCGGAATATAACCCTCCCAGTAACCGCTTTCATTATACAAACTATCCAATCCAAAATCGAATCACCATACTCGACCTATATATAACAGTATATAATAGTATATAGTTATATATAATAATATACGTATAGATCACTGGACAATTTATGAGCTCTATAAAATAAACTATAAACATATATATATATATATATATATAGTAGCGTTATATAGAACATTAATTATATACTATATCCAATATACCTATATATACATATAAGTAGTATATACTATATATTAAACTATTAATAGTAGGTAGAAAGAATGAGCTATATTATATATACTAGATTAATAGATATAATAAAACAGCTCTCTAGATACTATATATAGAGTATAATAATATAATATAATGATATATACTATTAGAATAATAGGACACATTATATATAATAATATATAATAATAACATAATATAATATATATATATTAACATATATAGTGTATATATATTAAAGACATTTATGAATATATAAATATATACCGTCTACCATTAGTATATATAATACTATGATACATCTACTAAGGATAATATATAAGTACATAATAGTATATATGTATATTGATTAATTTAAAAAGAACTATAATCAGTATTACTATATTATCAATAACATTAAAGTAAAAAATATATATAGATATAATATTACTATATAATAATGATATATATTAATATTAATATGGTTTTCAGGTGGTGAATCTGATGAGAGAGTTTGCGGGAATTGGAGAGAAAATTTGTGGCATGTGTTAAAGGATGGCTCTAAAGTAAAGTAATAAGAGTAAGGTTATGGTTGTGAGTAAGGACATTTACGGTCTGTGAGTTATTGCTAGATGGTTGAGTAGGCTGAAAACGAAGTGCACGGAGTTTCAAAAATTGGAGGGATGAGTATATGTTGGACGAAAAGGGAACGGATAGATGCCGGCTGTCAAAGATAGGAAGAAGATTGTGAATATGCAGAGGTGAGCTGTGTGCAATTAAATCCTTGGTGGGATGTTAAGCGAAAAAGTCTTGAGTGCGCTGGGAGGTCTTACGAGAGGGGTATGTGTTATTCCTGTGTATATTTATAATAAGTAAAGGACTACGGTACATGAATAGAGTATAAGATCTAAAGATAACAATGTGTTCAAATGGACCAATCTTAGGGGCATTTATACCTACAGTATGAGAAGAATTGATGATTAATGAAGGATTGAACGTGATTACAGTAGATGTCTAGGTGAGTGAAAAAAGGACCCACACAGCGTACACAATGAATTAGAATAAAGAAAGTACGTTGAGATCGTTGATGGTTATGTGGAAAGGATAGATGAATAGATCGGTTTTGGTTAAGCGGAATAGTATTTATATAAACGAGTGAATGTATGTTAGGGAATCAGATTGGTAGGGAGAACCGAAGAGAGAAAAGTGAACTTGAGTCAGGCAAAAGATGTTTTGAGGAAGAAGAAATTGAGTGAGTTAGGTAATGCGAGAGGACATAATAGGAGTGAATTTCAGGTTTGTAATCTGAGGTGATGATATGAGGTTGTGGTCCAGCACCTGGGCCTAAAAGGATGAACCCCACATTGGTGAGAAGGCCCATTAAACAGAA
>JABUQX010093195.1:12500-27239 GCA_015478945.1 Trachelipus rathkii | reverse complement strand
ACTATCATGATATTTTTACATTAAAAGTACATTTAGCAAACAATATTATCACAATCTTGTGTAATTATCATTCTGATCAATGAATATATGCTAACGTAACAATGTTTCACCATCAATAAGCAAACATAGCGTCAACTTGTACATTTGAATCGTAATGTACCAATGAAAAACCTAAACATGCCTTATGCTCGAATAACCTGCTAACAATAACAAAGTTCCATATTTAACAACAGTAAAAGTAACTAACAATACATACAGAACGAACAGATACGATGCTGATAAGGAGAAATATTCATTTAAACAAATCAGTAGCAAGCGGTGTTTGTTTATTTATTTATTTATTATTATTTATTTATTTATTTCTTTTTAACTCATTTCTTAAAACTTTTTTGTTTTTAAAAAACGTTTATTTATTTTTAAGTTCATTTCATTAAACTTTTGTTTTAAAAACTTTTTATTTATTTTTTAAATTTTTTTTCTTTAAAACTTTTGTTTTTAAAAAACTTTATTATTTAACTTTATTTCTCTAAAACTTTTTGTTTTTAAATTTCTAATCTTTAAACCTTTTGTTTTTTACTAAAAAATTTTATTCTTTTTATGTTTAAACGTAAAATACAATTTTTACATACACGTAAAACAGGTTAATCAGTAATCAAATCACCCACCTATCATCCCAACTCATCGATGATCTATAGATCTATTGATCTATTAGATTAACAGCTACATAAACCAAGTTTTAACCCCTGTTTAAAGTAAACTACGAACATAAATACCTGGTAACAGCAGCAGTTATGAATAACAACCATCACTAGCATCTTAACAATAAAGTTCACAAGCAGGAAGTAAACAATTTCATTTTTAGTAACATATAATTTTTCTATGAAATGAGCTTACATAACATAAATAAAAACATTACGTTTTATTTAAACATATAATCAGCCCATCAAAGGACAGGATTCTGTATAAATTGAGCAAGTTCTATATATCTCTTCAGAGATTCAACACCCTTTGAAAGGGTGTAAGTATAAATGCATTCTGCAGCACTAATCCATTCTTCGGCAACGTCACGTTCAGTTAGCAAAATTCTCTCGTTCCAGAGAGAAGTAAACACATCCTTGCTGATATTATTAAGCATTCCTATTTATATCTGCATTAAGGGTAACACGCATTTTCTTTGTAATATCATAGATTACAAAGTGAGCTATATGAATTAATGTCCTCAGTCGAGTATGTCGACTCTTAAGATGAACATAATTCATTTCATTTTAACCAAAGCTGTAATATTTCAGATGAATGAACATGAAACCTATACATGTACGCGCGAATGCGACAGCATCGAGGGGTCTCCAATAGTCGTACATCAATACTTTTAACATTATCAGACGCTGTGAAAACAACCTCTATTCTGTTATAGCCTCTCACACTGTTCACCTCTGATAGAAATTTCACCTGGTGGCAATCGGTCAGATGACCCATAATTAGCCTTTAGCAAGCTTCTGAGGGCATCGAACAATCTTGAGAATTCTTCACGAAATGCAATAAAGTCATTCATGTGCACCTGCCGAAATGGATACAGGTGATATATCGCTCTCCATTCGTTTACGAAAAAATATAGAATACCACATTCATCTGGTATTACGAAGGTCCCCGTAAAGATATTTTCTAACGAGCTTAGGAAGCAGACATGAGATGCCATCACCCCCCCCCCCCCCCCCCCCCCCCCCCCCTTGCCAACACAAACGAAAAATGTCTAACTGACGAAAATCGTATATATAACCAGACTCAAAAGGTGACGAGATTCTTTCTTTCGACCAATCAGAAGAACGTAAACAAGTATACGATGGACGAACGAACCATATCGGTTCAAATAATACCATGTACATGCGCTATACCCTATTCGTTTCAGTTCATGTAAGTATTTTCATGTTCAGAGATTACATTCAGAACATTTACTGTTCGTATTTGTATTTTCAAACCAAGTCTTACAATCAATTCGTTTCACTTTTTTATATATGTATGTTCTGTTTCACTAGAATTATTAGATACAATTCGAGTTTTATACTAGGGTCTTACGAGCAAGTCGTTTCATGATTGTATTTGTATCACCTGTTTCACTAGACTTATCAGATACAAGTTGAGAAATTGTTCAAGCTCCTCCCACTTTACGAAACATTACGCAATACCTATGATCCTTCAATAGCATCTTAACCAATAAAGGTCGCATGAGTGGGGGGAAGTAAAACAAGTTTTCATTTTTTATAACATATAATTTTCAATGAAAAGAGCATTATATAAATATATAAAAAACACTATACGGCAACTCATTCGATACATATTAATTCATCTATTCATGAGACAGAGGATTCTGTATATTTTGAACACGTTCTATATATCTCTCCAGAGATTCAATGCCCTTTGAAAGGATGTAAATATAAATGTCACTTGCAACACTAAACCATTTTTGTGCATATTTTGGTTAACAGCATTCATTCTCTCGATCCAGAGAGAAGTAAACGTGTCCAAGCATGAGTACAATTAACATAAGCTTACCATAACTTATCCTAATTATCATATGAATCAACAAATATATGCTAACGTAACAAAGTTTTCACTCAATAAGCTGAACATATATCCTTGAACTAGAATAATTTTGCGCCCAATGACAAAAACCTAACACACCTTTATGATCGAATGAATGGCTAACAATTAACAAAGTTCCATATTAAACACACTAAAGTAACTACAATGCATACAGAACGCCAAACTGCACAAAGCTGGGCATGTTCCTGTTCATGAGTTATCAGCTGCGCGTGCGAGAAAATTGTTCCACTCTTACCACTTTTGAAACATACGCAAATACCTATGATTCATGGTTGGTTCGTTTGAAACATTAAGCTATACATTTGATTCTTGTTTGTCACAGGGTCTGACATACAAATTTATGTTTAAAAACATTTTATGTTTTGTGCTAAGTCTTTTTTATAAAAACTCTAAAAACTTTTATTTTTTAATTTATTTCTTTAAAACCTTTTTTTTTTTTAAAAGAAACTTTTAATTGTTTATTTTTTATTGTTTTAAAACTTTTTGTTTTTACTTAAAAACTTTTAATTTTTAATTTTATTTCTTTAAAACCTTTGTTTTTTTTAAAAAACTTTTAATTTTAATTTTATGTTTTTTACAACTTTTTGTTTTGATGTAGCTTTAATTTTTGATTTTATGTCCTTTAAAACTTTTGATTGACTAAAATTTTATTATTTTATTTTAAGATGTAAAAAATAAGTGTTTTCCACATCGTAAAGCAGTAAATCAGTAAATGAGTAAATCAGAATCTATTGATCCATTGATTCAAGTCACATTTCGTGTATCATTTCGGATAACATAAACAAAAAACAAGTTCTTATACACTGATCAACGAATATATGAACCCAACGTAAGTTTCCATTAATTAAAAACAAACAGCATCATCTGGTCTTAAAATAAAGTACAACAAATAAACTCTAAATACTTTAACAGAATATAGGACACATAACAAAGTTCCCATTAATTAAAAACTAAACATAGATCATTCAGGTTAAGAATAATGTACACATTAAACCTAACATAACGCTTTAAACGATGAATAAACTGGTACATTAACCAAAGTTCCATACTTAACAAGCTAGTAAATTAATTTAACATGGCATACAAAAAACAACTAAGGGCATGACTTGTCAAGCATATCTCTAACCATAGCAATGTTAATTTCCGATTAACATGATAATATTTAACAAAAAACATCATAACCTTGTAAATTATTCATTCTGATCAACGAATATAGACTAACGTAACAAAGTTTTCACGTTAATAAAGTTACATAGCATCATCTGAAACTAAGAATATATTCCACGACAACGAAACTGAAACACACCTTAAACATGAAATAAACCTTGTTAACATATAACAAAAGTTCCACCATTTAACCCAGTAAGTAACACATTGCATGCAACTAACCTACTCATACATTTTTCAAGGCATATCTTCTAGCATATTAACGGGTTAATATACATTGATACAGTAACATTAACTAATTATCACAACCCTGTCTAATTATCATACAGACCAACGAATATATGCTAACATACCAAAGTTTTTTACATTGACATAGTAATATTTAACAAAAATTTATCATAACCTTACCTAAATATTATAATCCCCAACAAATAATTGCAAACATAACAAAGTTTTATCCAAACATAACATAAAAATAACAAAGTTTTATCCAAACATAACATAAAAATAAGTTTTTCGAATAAAAATGTCATAGTAAAGTGTAATAGTTCACCGATTTTAAAGCTGTAATCAGTAAATCAAACCATCAGGCCCCATCCTACCCTCCCTAACCACCTAACCGTGACCTTATGATCTATCGATCTAGTGATTCAGATCACATTTCGAGTATCATTTCGGGTAAACATAGTACAAAAATAAGTTCTTTATATACTAACCAACGAATATATGCTAACGTAACATGGTTTTCATATTAATAAAGCTAACATTGCATTACCAGAACTAAGAATATAATGCACAATGACAAAACCTAACATACCTTACGCGCGAATAATCTACTAACATTAACAAAGTTCCATACTTAACAACAGTAAAGTAACTACAGCATAACAAAACGAACTATTCACACTTTTTCAAGCATATCTATAACATATCATTGTTAATTTTACATTAACGCTATTGATTTACGTCGCATTTTGAGTATTCATTTCGTAAACATAGCCACAAAAAATGAAGTTTTTATTTTCTAAAACCGCGAATATAGCTAGACATTAAACAATGTTTTCACATTATTAAAGCTAACAATAGCATCATATGAGCTAAGAAAATAATGTTCAACGACAAACCTATAAATATATATAATATATTATATATATATAATTAGATATATAATATATATATTATATATATATATATATTATATATATTTATATATATATATATATATATATAATAGTATATATATATAGTATATATATATAAGGTGGATAAAGAAACAATTATAAGAAAAAACAATTTTTAATATACATCTTACTTGATAGTTTTAAACAGAAAATATAAAAAAAATTCCAAACCCAATTGTATAATGTATATAAAAATATTTAATAAGATTGAGCCCTCTTAATAGGCTTTAACATACATGGTGAGCATTCGATGTATTGCTCCAAACTTCCAAGACCTTCTGTTGTGATATAGGTATAAATATCTCTTGCTGATATTTTCAAAGATTGTTCTTTGTACCCATGTGATTTCATCTCTTTTTCGTAAAGGAAGGTGAATTTTTCAAGATTGAGAACATTGATAACTGGTGTTTCCTGAGGTTCGAGCATATTGCATTCTTCGTACATTGTATAAAGTATACCATGCGATAGATTAACAAGTTCATCCAGTAAATCCACTTCAACCATACGTTTTGATATTTCTTCATGCATTTTGATAAACGCCGTAATATTTTCTTTGCCATTTATACAAACACCAAAGGATGTTGGGCGGAATATTCCAGTTGAACTTGGTCGCCACCAGCTACGTAAATCAATGGATTCGATATTGTTATGTAGGGAGAAAACAAGAGTTAATCTTTTCGTGTCATCTTCGTTACCACCCTTGATCGCCACTCCCCAGGAATTTGTCACAGATGAAGAAATGTATTTCTCATTTACCCATGTATTAACTTCATCAAACACACGACTTAATTCTTCACATGAAAGGAATAATGGTCTGTTACAAGTGTAAGATGAATCGGAGCAGGCAAAGTAACGTTCACCATTTGTCTTGCGACGGAAAGTTAATTTTACAGCATCTTTTGGATGCGATATCTTCCATGTTACAATATCGTTTACAAATTTATTATTCACAAGAGAAACCATGTTTATAGTTTAAAGTCAGACGTTCAACTATTGATGAGCTTCATCTAATGCTCTTTTAAGAAGAATTGTAATCCTCTTCTCCTCTCACAAATAACGAAGATGATGTTAACAAACCGTAACACTGCTAACCCCTAAACGTTAACCCCTAACACGAAGGAGGTCTATGAATATTTGCCTTACACAAATTTTAGCAGTTGTCAATAAAGCGAACACATCGTCACCTGGACAGATATAATTACAGAGCAACCTAACATACAATGCGCCATGAATGATCAGCTAACAACCATGAAAAATTCCTTACTTAATCAAGTAAAGTAGCTAACAGGTCATACCAATACTCTATCATGTTCCCCCTTTTCCCGCATATCAACAACAGGTAAGCGTATTATCTAACAAATGCCCTCAACAAAGTGATCAATCTAATCAAAGATACCAGCATTCTGGAACTATGAATTAACACCATTTTCATCAAAGTGTCATTCGTCACGAGTATAACATCATTATTGAACTATGATAAACGTAGACATTAGCAAAATTCTCGGGCATACCTAACATTACTCAACAAAAACTTAACCTAGGCTCACGTTTCTAACACATCATCGTCAGTTAACACAGTAATATCTTACAAAACTAATCATTTCTCTAACAAATCAGTGTTAATCTCACACTGCCATAGTAATATTTACACACAAACCGTACCCTTCCCACGACATAAACAGCTTTTCATGAACAAGAGTATCAAAAGCAAGTACATCACCTTCCGACGAGAAAAACCCAAGGGCATCGCCCCTGAAGGTGTGTGAATCTTAATTTAAAAAATAAAAGTTTTTTAAAAACAAAAAAGTTTTAATGAAATGAACTTAAAAATAAATAAACGTTTTTTAAAAACAAAAAAGTTTTAAAGAAATGAAGTTAAAAAGAAAATAAATAAATAAATAAATAAATAAACAAACACCGCTTGCTACTGATTTGTTAAATGAATATTTTCCTTATCAGCATCGTATCTGTTCGTTCTGTATGTATTGTTAGTTACTTTACGGTTGTTAAATATGGAACTTTGTTATTGTTAGCAGGTTATTCGAGCGTAAAGGTATGTTAGGTTTTGTCATTGTACATTAGATTCAATGTACAGTTGATGCTATGTTTGCTTTATTGATGTGAAAACTTTGTTACGTTAGTATATATTTAAAAACAAAAAGTTTTAAATAAAAATTTTGATAATGTAATATGTAAAAATAAAATAAAAGTTTTTGTAGAAAAAAGTGTAAGGTAGGTTGCGTCTGCACTCGAAGTGTTAGTTACTTTACTGTTGTTAAAGTGTGGGACCTTTGTTAATGTTAACCGTCTGTTATTCGTGCTATAAGGTACTGTTAGTCTGTCGTCTGTACATTATATTCATAGTTCAGTTGATGCTATGTTCGCTTTATTGATGTGAAAACTTGTTACGTAGCATATATTCATTGAACAGCTATGTACTACACAGGTTTGATAAATTTTCGTTAGAATGTTACCTATGTTATGTAAAAATATCAGTGATATGTTAGAAAGAGTGTAAGTAGGTCTAGGTTTGTCGTTTTACATTATATTCCTAGTTCAGGTGATGCTATGTTTGTTTATTGATGTGAAAACTTTGTTACTTAGCATTATATCATCGGGTCAGATTAATAATCAGACAAGGTTTTGATAAAATTTTGTTAAATATTACTATGTTAATTAAAAATATCCAGCGATTGGTAGGGGGGGAGGGGTTGTTGGTTTGATTTACTGATTTAAGCTTTAAGGTATGTAAAAAAACAAATTCTTAAGTTGAAACTATGAAAAGCGTAAAAAATTTAGTAAAACAAAATGTTTTTAAAGCATAAAAAACAAAATAATGAAAATTGTGTTATTTATACAAAAATATGACAGAATCAATAGATCTAGATGGGGAGGGGCGTGAGTAGGGAGGCTGGAGTTAAAGATGCTCAGAGCCTCCAGAGGCTGTGAGGGTGTCCTGATTTATAAATAAAAAACGTAAAATTTTTTAAGTTATATAACATAAAAAGAATAAAAAAATGTTTATTTTTTTAAATTTTTTTTTAATTTTAATTTTTAATTTTTAGTTTTTTTATTTATTTTTTTTAATTTTTAAAAAAATTTTTTTCTTTTTTATTCTTTTCTGTATCATGGATACATGTTAAGGAAAAATTATACCAAGTTTCGTCATCCTATGCCAATATTCAGGTTTGGGGGGCCAGCCCCCATGGGTGCTTCACCATAATTTAACACTGACAACAGTAATGATACCTTATATGATAGGTGTATACCGGATTTCATCGCTCTATGTCCAATATTCAGTTTTAAGGGCTAGCATCCCCCCTGGGTGCCTCCAGCCATAATTTAACACTTGGTTTCAGCATTAATACCTTATTGATAGGTGTAACCAAGTTTCAGCCTTTACGAAGTATTCAAGTTTGTTGTGGGCTAGCCCATCCCCCCATGGGTGTGTAAGGCTATTTAACGCATATAGATCTGAGAGTACTTTATATGAAGTGATACCGAGTTTCGCTTTCTACGTCAAATATTCAAGTTTTTTGGGGCCAGCATCCCCCCAGGGTGCTCACCCATAATTTAAACACTTGCAAAACGTAATGATAACCTTATATGATAGTGGTTATGACGAGTTTCAGCCTCTCACGACAATATTCAGTTTTGTGGGGCCTGTCCCACAAATGCGGATCCTAGACTCCTATATACGTTGCATAACCATCATATCTCATTCTGACGGACTCGATAACCATAAAAACAGACCAACATTTGTTGTGTATACGACGTTTATTAACACTGCACCGCAGTGGCTCCAGCCTGGTGCCGGAGCCAACTCCTCAGAATCCAATACTAACCTTTCTAGAAATTCACTCTGAATCTCTCACCAAATTTCAGTAATTGCGAACACTTTGATTTTTTAAGGGGGTGAGTCCCCCCTTCGGGGGGACCCAGGGGACGTAACTTCGTATACAACGAGGTTACCTCATCATCTAACCCCCCTCGAAATTTTAGCCCTATACGAACTCTAACCCATGTAAATAGATATCGGAGCTATAGGCTGAGCTGGAGCCGGAGCCGGAGCCTAAAAATCATTTCTTATAATAATAATAATAATAACATTAATAATAAAAAAATAAAACTTCAGAGAAGCTGAAAGCAGATCGGAGCGTGTGTGCGGACGAAGCGGAGGTAGGGAGTCGGAGGCCGGATCCGGAGTCGAGTGCCGTAAAAAAAAATGAACTTCAGATTCGTTTCCCTGTCGGGAAAACGAAATCTTCGACATAATAATAATAATAATAATAAATAAAAATAACATAACATATCCATCACTTATCATTAAAACAGGTTTCTTATCAGGTCTTATCAGCTTCACGCTGGATAAGAATACGCTACGCCCGCATTGCCTGAAGTTGTCACTGAGACGTGGCCAAACTACTAACACCAGAACCAGAACTTAACCCCTTCAAATTGGTGACCCTGGAGTGACCAATTTGAAGGGGTTAGGTTCTGGTGTTGAATAACCACCTTCAATTGAAAAATATTAGATGTTGAAGAGATGGCATGTCACGATAAAGTGCCGGCGGTTTCTTCCGGAAGCTGGCGTTTAGGATTCTTCAGTGTGCTGAGCAGGCTGTCCTGCACCAGACCACCACCAATATATATATATATATATAGTATATATATATAATATATATATATAATATATATATATATATATAACTATATTATATATATTATATATATATATATATATATATATATATATAATATATTATATATATATATAATATATGGGTCTATCCATTTTTTGCGTACCAATGTTGGCCGCTCAATATTTTTGAAAATTTTTTATATTTTGCCATGGCGTAATTTATCCCTGGAAAGTGTTCATACACCAGCCATTGCGTTTTTTTAGATTACTCTGGTTGTAACAGGTGAGCCAAATATGTTGGACCATATGGACAAATTTAATCACTTAGAGAAAGGTAACATTTTAAGTCATATCTCCATATTGTTAATTTTATATCAAATTTCATAGAGAGTGATTTGTTAGAGGATTTACTTAAGGTAATTTGGCCTTCGTGTTGTTTTTTTGGGGAAAATTCTAACTTCTCACCGATGAAAATGAATCCGAAAATGTGTTAAAAATCTAAGAAATTTCCATTTTCGTGGGTGTATTATTAAAAGAAGGAAATTTAACGAATAAAATTTTGTGTATGATACAACTAAAGTAGGGTTTAACTTAAATCTTATTTGAAGTTTAGTAACATATTTTAAAAAAAATTTACAGGTGTCCAAAAAGTCTAATGTGTTTCGGAGAAATCGGTAACTTTGAACCTTAATATCTCTTGATGGGTAGTGCTAAAAATCTGAAATTTTCACACATTATACTACTACATAGATGTTCCTTCGCCTGCAATATTGACTTTGGTATTTGCTTGTTTTAAGAATACGCCATTTCAAAAAATGCCAAAAAAAAAAATTTTTTAAGGTTGTGTTAATGATAGTTATTACATAGTTATTATAGTTCAAACAATACATAGAAAATGAAATGAGTGTGGCATCAAGAGTAAATGAAAACAATGTAAAAAATTTAATTTTAAGGTTAATATACATTAGAATGTACCATTATATCTACTGTAAATGACAAAATTAAATCAATAACTTTAAAAAGTTGTAAATATATATATATATATATATATATATATTATAGTATATAGTTATAATATATATATTATATATCTATATATATTATATATATTATTATATAATAATATATATATATATATATATTATATATATATATAATAATATAAATATATATTATATCTTCTTCATCTTCCTCTTTGCCCCAAGATTGGGGTAAAGGTGCGCCTAGAAGCATCGAAGAAGAGCAGTAGGAGACATGACGAAACGTCGGAAAAGGAAAGCCAGCCTTACCGCCCCTCTGTACCATTAATTATGAGAGCTCGTCACAGACAGAAAGTCACCCTAGAGCATCATGGGACCGCGACGGACCCTCAGTATGGTAAATCGTCAATGTAAGGGTTCAATCCCTCTGGCCCAGGTGGCCACAACCAATGCCCCCGTACAAAACCCCCGCCAGTCTCTCCTTATCATGCACCTTTAATTCTCGCCTCTGCCAACACTCACATTTCTTCTCCTTCAGACATTCGTATCACCCTACTCAATTCCACTTTCTCTGTCGGTCTCCAGCCGGTCCGGTTCCCAACACACTCTCCACTATTACATCCGCCTAACCAACCGACTTTCATTCTCCTTTCCACATGACCAACCATCTCAAAGATACTTTACTTTATTCTCTCATTTACCCCTTCTTCACACCACACATCTCTCTAATAAGTTCTGATTTCCTCATTTATTAATTCTTTTCACCACCTAGGCATTGCCCTAGATTGTTCCATCTGACACATTTGAACTTTAGATCTATTACTTCTTATTCCAACCATGTTCTCACTACCATACAATAACACAGGTAACAACATACCCTCATGTAAGACTCGTAGCGCACTCAAGACTAGCCCTTGACATTCCACCAACATTTAATTGCCCAGCAACCTTCCTGCCATTCACAACTTTCCTACTAACCTCTGCATCATCCGTCCCTTCTCATCCAACACAACCCTAAATATTTAAACTCAGACACTTGCTCCAAGCTGTCACCATCTAACATAACTTCAGACTGAGGACTGTCCCTCACTCACAAACATAACCTTACTTTTATCTACGTTACTTCAAACCCCTCCTTTTTACATACCCTGCCAAATCTCTCACCCAATCCCTCTTCAAACTCTCTTTCAGATTCGCCACACAGAACAATCATCCGCATATAGATAGGTAGGCACCTTCCATCATCTCCATTCTCCACCGATTCTAACACCATTTCCTGCCATTCCCACCTCGAAATCTTTCATAACCCCATCCATTACAAATTAAATAACCAAGGAGACATAACACAACCCTGTTCGTTACTCCGTACTTAATCCTTAAACCATCACCATTGACACCAATTTATTTCTTACACGCTTCACTATCGTCATACATACTTTGATTCCGATTCAACAGCCTACCACCAGACCACCAATATATCGCTAACCACCTGCCATACGCTTCCCTATTAACTCTATCATACGCCATTGTTTGCAGAATCCATAAAACCTAAATTACAATTGTATTCTTCTTCTCGCCCTCTTTTCTCAATCATTTGTTTCAATGTTAAAAGTTGATCCACACATCCTCTACCACTCTAAACGCACCTTGTTTCTTCACCAATCAGGTCTTCAGTCACTCACGCACTCTTCGACCAAAATACCAGCAGTATACCTCCCTACAACACTCAATAAACTATTCCCCTATAATTTCTACAGTTCCCCTTTTCTCCCGTTCCTGTATATAAAGGGTACTTATTACCGCTCTCCTCAATCCTTGAAACTATACCTCTATGTAAACGCTCTATAAACTCCTAAAATATATTATATATATACATATTATTATATATATATATATATATATATATATATATAATATAATATATATTGATATATATATATATAGTATATTATATATATATATATATATATATATAATAATATATATATAATAATATATATAATATAATTACTCAATCAATATTTCTCATGGTTGAAAATTTGGCAAATCTCAAAAGTCACCATTATATTTCTAAAATTCAATCGAAATTTTTGAAAGAAAAGAAAGAAAAACTTTCTGAAAATGAATGCATAATCTTGGCTGATTTTGCCGAGAACTACACGTACGTAGTCCAAGACGAATTTCAAGGGTATCATTGGGTCAATGACCAAGCTACTTTGCACCCATTTGTTCTATATTTTAGAGATGAAAATAGTAAATTAAGAAGTCACTCTCTTTGTGCTTTAAGTAACTACTTAGAGCACAACACATCAGTTGTTCACGTCTTCCAAACATATGTAGTAAAATATATTAAACATAATTTGCCTAAAGTTGAAAAGCTAGTATATTTTTCAGATGGAAGAGGTGGTACCAGTTAAAAGAATAAAAAAAAATTTTGTTAATAATTATAGTAATATCAAAGATTTCGCATTAAAAGCTGAATGGCATTTCTTTGATCTTGCCACGGGAAAAATGGCCTTGATGGGTTGAGGAGACAACAAAGGGCGAATTAAGCCAAAGTCAGCCTTACAAAGAACAACAACGACACCAAATTCTTAAAATTGACCAAATATATTCATTCTGCAAAGACAAAAAAGAGGAATAAACTTATTTTCTCGTGTAAAAGAAGAAGAAATTCATGAACACATTGAAAGACTTAAAACGAAGATATGAAATTTTTGAGAATTAAGGAAACAAGAAACTTTCAAAATTCTTTCACTTTCAGAGAACAAATTAGGGTGCTATCCAACCTCAAAAACTGACGTTTACGAAGACCACTGTGTCAGCAAAATTGTTTCATTAAGTGTAGAGATAAATGACACAGTAGCTTGCGTATATGATGACCAATGGTGGATTGGAAAGGTAGAAGAAATAAGTGTGGAGAACGATGATGTTTACATATATTTTTATCATCCTTCCGGACCCAGAACTTCATTCAAGATGTCAGATTGCGATCGGGTATGGATCCCAATGAAAAATATTTTACGAAAACTTTCTGGGCTTGAAATAAAAATGTCATTAACAGGCAGAAATTACAACATCTCAAACAAAGTTTCGAGGAAATCTCTCTTCTTCTGAAAAAACACAGAGACAGAGCAAAATATATATATATATATTAATATATATATATATATATATATATATATTATATATATATATATATTATATATATATAATATATTTAATATATATTAATTTAATTATAATATTATTTATAAAATATATATATATATATATATTATAATTATATATTATTTATATTATATTAATATATATATATATACGGTATATATATATAGCTATATAATTGTACTTTTATGCATTTAAAGGTTTGTATGTTTGTTTATATATATATATTGAATAAATATATATATATATATATATATATATATTATATTATATATTATTATATATATATATATATATATATATTATATTATATATTATATATATATATATATATATAATATTATATTTATATATAATATAATATTATATATATATATAATATAATTTTTCAAAAGTTTTTTTAGTTAATTTCTCATTTACAATAGAGTATAATGGTACAATTCTTAGTATATTAACCCTTAAAATTAAATTTTTTTAACATTGTTTTCATTTCTCCTTGATGCCACACTATTTCATTTGTCTTTGTATTGTCTTGAACTATAATAAACCTATACATATGCTATCATAACACAACTTAAATTTTTTTTTTTTTGCATTTTTGAATGCTGGTATTTCGTAAAACAATCAAATACAAAGTCAATACTGCAGCTGAAGGAAAATCTTGGTAGTAATTCGTAGTAATGTGAAAATTTCAGATTTAGCACTTTACGCCATACAGAGATATTTAAGGTCAAAGTACCGATTTTCGAAAAATTTGATTTTTGACACCCTGTAAATTTTTTTTTAAAAATATTTACCAAACTTCAAATAAGATTTAAGTTAAACCCTACTTTAGTATGTATCATCACACAAAATTTTATTTCGTTAAATTTTTCCTTCTTTTAATATTACACCCACGAAAATGGAAATTTCTTCGATTTTTAGCACAATTTTTCGCTGATTCATTTTCATGGTGAAATATTATTTTCCCAAAAAAAAAAACAGAAAGGCCAAATGTACC
>JABUQX010093195.1:0-5000 GCA_015478945.1 Trachelipus rathkii | reverse complement strand
AGCTCAGTTCTTTGGTGTGAGCAAAGATAAACTTTCCTATTTATGTGTATTTGGTTTAGCTACTTACTTTACTTAAAAAAAAAAGAAAGGATTTCTATTGGAAGTTTCAACGAAAGACCCATTTAGCACCTTCTATGTATTGATGATCTCAGTCACTTAGTTAAAACTTAATGAAAGAATTCTAAACCGAACATTTATTGTTCAGACGTCAAAGTTTTAATAAAAATTAACTTTAAAGATAAAAAAAAAATCATAAATGCAGAAAATATGGACCTGTATCATACAGCAAAAGAGGGAATTAGGAATGCACTTCGAAGACTGCAAACTCCAGAAATTTTAAAATTTAGAGAAGATTGTATGTAATTCTTGCAAGTACTTATCCAGAAGTTACTAGAAGGGTTGCTTACTTATTGTATTACAAATGAGATTATGTCATACTGCCGCAATGCTTTCTAATAACTCTGAAAGAATTAATATGTGTGTTGAAAAATTCATTGACATCAAGCGAATTGATGGTTCGATGGCTGATATAATCAAAGAGGATTATGAACTTTTGATATCTAATTCCTATGTCCTTGAACTTCTGAAAAATTTTGATGAGAAGGAAGATAGACTCGATCAACTTTTCATTGAAATTTTTAAAAATGTAAACGTTCAAAAAGAAACAAAAAACTTTGTATCGCTGATTCTTTCATTACTTCATGGTAATACTTCTGTAGAGATTTCTCGACAAACAAACATTGTCTACAAGAAAATTTGTGTGAAGAGTCACTTGTTGCTAAAAGAGTTATTGCTGAAGAAATGAAAAATACTGGAGGGGTTGATTATTGTATTACAAATGAGATGATGTCATACTGCCGCAATGCTTCTTCAGAGTATAAAACATACTTAAAAAGAAAACTGTGCCAAAGAAGCAGAAACTCTGGAAGGTGCAAAAAAAAAAAAAAAAAATTAGCAGCTGAGATTAAAGAGGCTGAAGAAGTTAAGAGAAATATTGTCAAAGAGACCGAAAAACAACTTCATATTTTAGAAGAGAAAATAGCTTTTCTTAAACAGTCATAAACTTTTTTTTTTTTTTAAGATTAATGTACTTATTTAGTAGGTTTAGTTTAGAATTAAATAATTTTATTTGTTTTAAAGAAAAGAAAAAATATTTTTTCATTTTAGAGAAAAGAAAATGTGCAAATGTTTTTTATATTTTTGTGTACCTTTGTTTTTGTAATTTTTATTTTGAATAAAGTAAAAGAAAAGGGAAAATGAAAGCAAAAGCAGGGACCTGGTAAACATATTTGGCAGATATTTAGAAAATTAATTGATTGTGTTTATAACTTTAGCTATATAAATAATTTTGGAAGTCTGTTTAAAAATTTTTTAATGCAAATATAAATTTCACTTGTAAAATGTCAAATTGTATGATGTCATTTAAATTTGTGAAAGCTGGCCAAGAAAATTTGTTTACTGGGATGGTTAGAGGGTGGGCTCTGGAGGGCTTTCAATTTTTCACCTTTCCTTATTGATAACAAAGAAAAAATTATGTTTTTTATCATTTATTTTAGTCCAGGGAAAATTTTGGAAGAACAGGGAAAACACAGGGAATTTGAAAATTTCAACTTGGTATACACCTTGCGTGATAATGTATCATTTGTAATGATTGAATTCCTATGAGTAAATAAATTTAAGAATCAAATTTCAGAAATTAAATTAATTTGATACTCTATCAGATCGCGAGAATAGAAGTCGCAAAGATTAAGACGAGAGGCATTCTAGAAGTAAAAAGAGGGAGCAGAATTGATATGAGTTGAAAATGAAGGGTCAAGTCATCGACATATGAGTGGATAGAGTTAGAGTGGTGCAGGTGAGAAGATCATTGATGAAAAGCAGGAATAAAGTAGGAGATAAAACAGAACCTGAGGAAACCACTATTGACAGAAAACAGAAGCATCGCCCCATTAACAACAGCCAACATTGAGCGATTTGAAAGAAGCTAAGAACATAAGTAAGCAAAGAGAAGAATGAAACCCAAAGGAGGGGAGCTGGAGAGCAGTGACGCGGGCCATACCCGGTCAAATGCTTTGGTATGTCAACGCCACCAACACACAAGTCTTCCCGTAGTTTCTAAGGGAGGAAAACCATAATCTGTAAATAGGAGTATATCGCCAGTAGATCTCAAGCACCGAAAGCCGTACTGGTAATCGGACAAGAAGTGGAAAGAGATTCCAGATCGATCTAGAGAGTGAGAGTTGAGGAAAAGGTCTTAAACAGATCCTTGAAAGAATACAAATGAGGAGCTATAGGGCGATAGTTAGAAGGATCAAAGGCAGCATCATTTTTTCGGAATAGGTTTTACATGATGCCGCCTTCCAACACGAGGGAAAGTGCTAGTATTGAGTCATAGAGCATATAGTTGAAACGAGGGGTTGGGGTCAGCAACGGAAGCACACTTCTCAAACTCGGAGAGGAATGCCATCCGGGCCACCTATCTACTAATATTCATAGATTTCAGCATCCTATACACCCAATCAAATGAAATGACAGGTAAAGGCATAGGACACCTGAGAGGAGAAGGCAGGAGGAAAGAGGAATACCAGAATGTCCAGTGGTTGAATTAGAGGACAATAGGAGGCCAAAGAGAATGGGCCTTCTTCAGTTGGAGTATTAACAACAGAATCATCAGAGCGATAAGAGGAGGAAAGGATGGTTTACAGAAGTTGTTAGAGCGTTTTTGCAAGAGGCCAGAGATTTTGTCAGTAGGACAACCAAGGAGGTCAGCAATTTTCGGTTTAATGAAAGTCGTCTTTTGGCCGTCGAAGAGTATCCTGCAACGATTTCTAGCTGAATGAAAATGGCGAGAGATTGATAGGAGAACGAGAAATTTTTTTCCACAACCGATAAGCATTGTCTCTAGCCTGAATGGCGAGAGAACAACACGATCGAACCATGGATTTTGAAGAGAAAAGATTTAGTCAAGAGGGAATGAACCTGTTATCCCTTCAACGATTACTGCCTTCCACCTTTTCATCAGAATTTAAATCGTTCCCAAGTGTCTAAAGCAGTCACTTCAATTATAGTTAGCCGTAGAAGCAACGCATGGCCCCCAATCGGCCGATCAAGTGCAGAAAAAACCGCATAGGGCCGGATGGAGATGTTGGAGAGAAAGTATTAAAGTTAAGTGATATGAGGTTGTGGTCAATTTACCGATAGGAGCGAAGGTGGTGTATTATAGAGAGAAGGACTAGTGGTGAACATAGGTCAGTGTGTCAAGGAATCGGTGGAACGATTCCGAACTGTGTGTAGGTTATTTTAATCAGTTGCTCCAGTCGTTTAGAATACTGAATTGATTCGGCTTCTCCAACAAATCAGTACGCGAGGAACCCAACAATTCAGTTTTGTGTACATTGAAATCCCCTAAATCGAGGACTCAGTATTTTCTGGATGAGACGATATTACAAGACTCGTGAGAAGTGGTAAGGGTATTGCAAAAAGGCATTACAATCTGTTCTGTTAGGAGAAGCGTAGCAGAAGCATAAGAATATTGTTGTAGAAGGAAGAAAGATTTAAGCCACAACACCGAAGTTAGGAGATTCGAGATTCTCGAGGCGTGTTATAGGAATGTTTATATGTTTACATAGGCACATACTTCACCCTTCAAACGGAAATTATAAAATAATTATATTTGGATATCTTAAACGAGTTGAAAAGGATGGATTCTTAGCCATTCTGGTCTCAGACGGAAGAGCATAAAATTAGGTTAAAGTTAGAGAGGTAGTATTCCATGGATGCAGAGTTAAGAGTGCAAGCCATTGTGTTGGGTAAACGTCAAAAAGAAAGCCACGCGCATGTGGCAATTGTTATCATACACGCCACGCACACGCACACGCACCACGCACAGGCACACGCACACGCACACGCACACGCATCACAAAAAAAAAAAAAAAAAAAAAAAAAAAAAAAAAAAAAAAACAGACAGAAACAAATAGACAAAAACCAATAAGGAGAATGAGGAAAATTTATTCGTACGCTAAACCCTAAATTTTAAAACTAAAACCCTATTTAAAGCAAATATCTAAAATATGAATAATCCAGAAAGTTGAAAAACTCACACACTCTCAAGAAATTGCGTACAAAAAATAAAATATTATTGATCAACTAAAAAAGTAGATAATCTGTATAAATTATAATAATGGGCTGTCCAAATATGTAAATTTTACGCTAAAGACCAAGTTGGAGAAACTAAAAATCTAAGTTAAAAAGGAAATCGAGGGAAAAAAACATAACTTGGTACTAGCTCATCTATTCGAACTGATTATTTATTGATCTAAAAGTTTCTCCATAATTTATCCACCTAGACAGTAAGAAGTTCGGCTAAGTATCGGCCTTTTACCGATCTGATACTGATACATCAAAAATGGCCTCGATATACCGATAGCCGATACTAGGTACTCCCTAAATAATATATATTTATATATTATATTATATATATTATAATATATAATATATATATATATATTATATATTTATAGAAATATATAATATATCATATATATATATATATATATTATATATATATATTATATATATATATATATATATATATATTATATTCGTATATTTATATTATATTATATTATGTTATTATTATTATTATTTAATTATACTAAACATATTTTAACACAAAATACACTATATTTTACTAATAATCACTACTATTTACTAAATATTATCATATTAATTATTATGTTAAACACTTTTTAAATGATAATCATTGTTTGCTATTGACTATATTTCACATATTAAATTAGTTCACCATATTCACTTAATTATTACATTATCAATTATCCACTATTCATTATTAATGTACAAAGTTTTCACCAATATTCATTATTATTAATTAGCAATATCACATTATCACAAGGTATGCACTGTTATTTAATTAATATGGGGTTATCGGTATAATTACATCATTTGTGAAAATATTAATGTGATAGAAAAGGGGTGTAGCA
>JABUQX010093194.1:0-22543 GCA_015478945.1 Trachelipus rathkii | reverse complement strand
ATATATAATATATATAATATATTATATATATATATATATATATAGTATATATAATTATATATATATATATATATTATATATATATATATATATATATAATATATATATATATATATATATATATATATAATATATATATATATATATATATATATATATATATATATATATATATATATATATATATATATATATAATATATATATATTTAAATATATATATATATATATGAATATATATATTATATATATATATATATATAATATATATATATATATATATATATTATATATATAATATAATATTATATATATATATATATAATATAATATTTATATATAATAGATATATATCTATATATTATATATATATATATAATATATTCTTCTTTCTTTCTTCACCTCCTCTTTGCCCCAAGATTGGGGTAAGGTGCTGTACAAGCATCGAAAAGAAAAGCAGTAGGAGGAACATGACATAAGTCAAAAAGAAAAGCCCAGCCTTACCGCCCCCTCATTACCATTAATTAGTGAGAGCTCGGCACAGACAGAAAATCCACCCTAGAGCATCATTGGACAGCGACGGACCCTCACAATGGGTAAATCGTCAATGTAAGGTTCATCCCCTGGCCAGGTGGGCCACCAACCATGCCCTAATACAAAAAAACCCCGCCATTTGCTCTCTATCTTGGGCACCTTTATTCTCGCCTCTGCCAAATCACATTTCTCTGCCTTCAGACATTCATCGTTCACGACTTCAATCCACTTTCCTCGGTCTTCCAGCCGGTCGTGTTCCAAACACACCTCACCCACTAAGACATCCGCTTAAACAACCGACCATCATCCATCCTTTCCACATGACCAAACCATCTCAACATACTTTCATTTATTCTCTCATTTACCCTTTCTTTCCTCCTCTTATTCGATCTTAATGGCTATGTTGCTAACTCTCCAAACTGAAAAGGCCAATCTCTTCGTTCTGCCTCCTATTTCCTCTAACTCAACCCTGGATGATTCTGGCAATCCTCCTCCTCCTCCTTCTCTCTCAGGTTTCCTATGTCTTTGCCTGTGATTACATTGATCGGGTGCATGGGCTCCTGAGATCTATGAACTTTAGGAAGGCGGGTGGCTGCATTCCTCCCCGAGTTTGAGGGAATGTGCGTTACGTTGCTCTAACCCCCGGCCCCTTGGCTCGAACTATATTTTGTGCTATGTCTCAGTTACTAAGACTTTCCTCAGTGTGGAAGCACGGCCCATGGCCAACCTATTCCAAAAAAGGAAGCTGCTCTGATCCTCTCTAACTATCGCTCTATAGCTCTCACTTGTATTCTATCTAAGACTCTTTGAAACCCTTCTTAACTCGCACTTGTCTTAACATCTGGAATCTCATTCCATTCTTCGATCGCAGTACCGCTTCGCGCGTTCAAGGCTGGCGATATCTTTTCCTATTTAACCGATTATGGTTTCCGCTCTTAGGAACTACGGGGAGACTTGCGTGGCGGCGCTTGACATATCCAAAAGCATTTGACCGGGTAATTGGCACGCGTCACTGCTCTCCAAGCATCTCCTCCTTTGGGTTTCCTCCTTCTCTTGCTTACTTATGTCTAGCTTCTTTCAAATCGCTCAATATCGCTGTGGTTGATGGAACGACATCTTTTTTTTATGTCAATATGGTGTGTTTCCTCAGGGTTCGGTTTATCTCCTACTTTATTCTTATTTTTCATTAATGAGTCTCACCTGACATCTAACTCTATCCACTCATATTCTCCGATGGCTCGACCCTTCACTCTCAACTCATTTCAATTCTGCCCCTTCTTTTACTTCTACAATTGCCCTCTCGTTTTAACCTTTCCGTTCATTCTCGCGACCATGATAGGGAATTTCCGATTGGATTCGTCTCAACCTTGTGAAATTCAATTCTTTTAAAAACTCAAACTTCTACAAATCCCCTCTCTAAAACAACCTCTAACTTTCGTAATATCTTTTCGATGGTTCTTCTCGTCCTTGCCTGTTTGACAATATTAAACATCCCTTGGCCTTAACATGAACAAAAAAAATTTCTTGGAAACCTCACATCACACAACGGTGATTGGGGCGGCCGCAAAGAAACTGAGAGTTCTGTTTAGACTGCGAACTTTTTTTCCTCTTCTCAATTGACTCCGGCTATACCAAGGGTCTCATCCCGCCCTTGTTTAATGGAGTAGCTGTTCTCATATCTGTTGGGGCTCTGGTTTCCACCCCGGCTTTGGGATAGGGTCGAGTCAAATCCAAAAGGCTTATAAACTTCTATACTTTCCAGTTCCCTCGACCCTCTATCTTTGCGGCGCGATGGTGGTATATCTCTTCTATAGTACCGCAGCGCAGATGTCGAGAGGAACTTACCACCGCGTACCACCACCGTTACGACGCCCTCGTAGCACAAGTGCCGTGTCTGCGCACGAGTTTTGTGTAGATATTTGTAACTCCAGGCTAGTTCGCTGCGGTGCTCCTTCTTTCCTGCCACCCTCTGTTCTGTGAAATTCTTTTTCCATCTCTGTGTTTCCTGCTGAATTTTAACTCCCTCACTTTAAAGCCTACGTCGGTGCTCATCTGCGTAATGCTCTAGTCTAGATTTTAGGCGTTGCAACACCCCGCCTTGGCAATAGGGTTCTTGCCGGTGAGTGGATTTGTGCAACTGTAAAAAATATATATATATAATATATATATATATATATATTATATATATAATATATATATATAGTATATATATATATATTATATATAATATATATATATATATATATATATATATATAGATATATATATAGATATATATATATATATATATATATATTATATTATATATATAATAATATTATATATATTATATATATATATATATTATAATATATATATATATATATATATATAATATATATATAATATATATATATATATATATAATATATATATATATATATATATATAATATATATATAATAAATATTATTATATATAATATATATATATAATATATATATATATAATATATAATTAATATATATATATACTATATATATATATAAATAAATTATATATATATATATATATATATATATACATAATATATAATTATATATATATATATATCAGGGCGGAAAAAACATGTTTTTTATAATACAAACAAAATCCAATGGTGTTTTCATTAAATCCAATATGAACCATGTTTTTTTTTTTTTAATTTGTTTTTTATTTTGTTTAAACAATTATTTTAATTTTTATTTAATTATTGATATATTATATAATTTATTTCATTTATAGTTTTTAGGAGTTTTTGAGCCAAAGTATTTATATTAAGCACTCAAAAACAATAATTTTATTTAAAAAAAAAAAAAAAAAAAAAAAAAAAAAAGGTAATTGCTCAGATTAGCGTAATGTAAAAACATCGATGATTTTAAACGATAATCGATTTTTCAATAAAATCACTGCCCGACAATGAAATTGTTCCGGGTTCAAAATTAGCGCATTCTTATGTATTTCCACCTCCACAAAAATGATCGATTAGCTCTTGCTTTGGATATACAGTGACATGTAATTTTTTAGAGTCTACATTTGTAGTATTGGAAAATTTTGTTTTGGGGAGTTGTCACACCTCTCAACTGACATAACAGAACGTTTCCCAGATGTTTGTAGGTTATAAACATTATAACTGTTATTGTGACTGTTAGTTTCATATTGTTTACATTTTATTTTTTTTAGAATTTCTGGTTTTGGAGTGTTTTTGAAGTGTAAAATTTGTTATATCAAAATGCCACTAAAATGTGGAAATTTAGTGAATAATTTTTGTTACATATGTGGTGAAATAACATTTTCATCACATAAACGCAATCTGACGCCTCTTGTGAAGACTGCTATCAGCATTATTTTGTTGTGAAGGTTGGGGACCAAGATAAGTCATAGGCTCCACATATATGCTGTAACTCTTGTTTCAGATTACTAACGAAGATACGCTTGGAAAAAATAAAAAACGAAACTAAGCTTTTGCGCTCCCTATTGGTTTGGATGGGAGCTACAAACATTCCAACATGGACTTGCTACTTCTGCTTGCACTCCAACTTATAAAAGCAGGATTGTCAAGGAAGAAAGAGGAACAGTTGAATACCTGATATTTTCCATCTTGCTATTCGAAACTATTTTCCAGCATTCAGATAGTCTAACCAAGTTTCCTACTCCATGCAACCTCACATTATGAGCATGAAGTTAGAAAATGAAGACAGTTTTGGAAGAGAGAACCCAGCAAGCCTTCCACATCCCAAGACCCAGATTTTGAGGTAAACGATGATACATTGCACCGACTGAGTCAAGCAGAATTGAGTGATCTCATTCGAGATCTTGACTTGTCAAAGGAGAAGGCAGAACTTCTAGGGTCAAGACTACAGCAATGGAATCTTCTCCAACGTGATGTCAGGGTCTCACAGTACAGAGAACGTCAGAGGGATCTGCTTCCCTTTTTTGAGAGAAAAAAACAATCTGGTTGTTTGCTTCGAGCAACGTTGGTGGCTTGATTGAATGTTTCAATTGACCCATGATCCAAACTGAATGGAGACTTTTCATAAACTTCTGCAAGCTTAGTTTGAAAGCTGTATTACTACACAACGGCAACCGTCTTCCTTCTATTCCTGCTGGTCATGCAATTCACATGAAAGAGATTTATACAAACATGACAGCCCTCCTCGACTCAATCAAATATGGTGAACACAGGTGGAAAATATGTGGTGATCTCAAAGTCATCGCTGTACTCTTAGGATTGCAACAGGGGTACACTAAGTACTGCTGCTTTTTATGTATGTGGGACAGTAGGGATAGGAAAGCACATTACATTCAAGCAGACTGGCCTGCAAGAAATGTCGTTGCCGAGTCTCTCGTGGACCCAAAAGATGTTCTTCTTCCACCCCTTCATATAAAGCTGGGTCTCATGAAAAATTTTGTCAAAGGTATGAACCAGGAAGGAGAGGCCTTTAAGTACTTACGAGACAAATTTCCTAGATTGAGTGATGCAAAGGTTAAGGAAGGTATTTTTGTTGGGCAACAAATTTGACAACTTGTAAAGGATCCTGCGTTTGACCGAGTTTTGGAGGGGAAAGAAAAGGAAGCTTGGGAAGCCTTAAAGGGAGTTATACATGGATTCTTAGGCAACAAAAGAGATGATAACTACACTCAGTTGGTGACAATACTTCTGGAAAAATACCATCAACTCTGATGGAACATGTCCCTTAAAATCCATTTCTCCATTCTCACTTAGACTTTTTCCTTCCTAGTTGTGAAGCTGTCAGTGATGAACACGGAGAAAAATTCCATCAGGATATTTTTGTAATGGAATAAAGATATCAGGGGCGTTGGAATGAAGCTATGCTTACGGATTACTGCTAGTCTGTTTGTAGGGATGGGTAAGAGCACACTGCCCTGTATCACTCCTGAATTCACCTCAAACCATCCATCATCTCTCACTTCTTCCATTTTCTTATTTTACCGCAGTATGTACTTTTTATTGCTCTTTTAGTTTTTGTGGCACTTCATACTCCTGTTCATCCAATGTTCGCCATAGCTTTTCCCTATCAATCCTGTCAAGGGCTTTTTCCAGATATACAAACGCCACATCTGGTCCTTTATTCCATTCTATTGATTTTTGTATTATTTTCAAGTAGAAGATTGGTTATATTCTACTTTTTCCTCTCTGAAGTCGTATTGCCAACTTTATCTTCAACTTTAGTTCTCAGTCTCCTTTCCACTATTTCCTTATATATTTTGATTGTGACATTCAGTAAAGCTATTCCTCTGTAGTTATTACAAATTCTTTTATTTCCTTTCTTATATATATATGGCACACCACCGCTCTGCCCCATTCCTCAGGTATTCTTTTTTTGTTCCATATCTCATTAGGCAGTTCTAGCAGCCATGCTTCCACTCCTTCTCCTGTCTTGTATAATTCCGCACTCAGTTCATCAGTTCATTGGCTTTTTACATTGCCTAGCGTTTTTATTGCCTCTTATTTCCTCCAATATCCCCTCCGTCATCTCTATCTCCATCACTGTCTCCCACGTCCCCTCCATCTGCTACTACCTCCACTGCCTCAAATCTCAACAAATCCCCAAAGTATTCTTTCCACCTTCCCAACACCTCCCCTTCTACCACCAGCATTTCTCCATCCTTATTCATCACTACATGTGTTTCAGGTTCTTTCGAGGTTCTCATGCCTTTAGCCAATTCGTAGACTAATTTTCTTGTTCCCCTCATATTCTCCTTCAGGTCCGAGCATGAGGCAATCATGGGTGGACATAGGTCCGCCCATGATTGCTTCATACTCCTTCTTTTTATACTTCCTGCAATGTTTCTGGCTTCAACATATTCCAGCCTATTTTTCGATTTTTACTTTCATCCATTTCCTATATGCCCTCTTATCGGTTATGTTCATCAATTCCACAAAGCTGTCTTCTTCCTCCCCCTTCTACCTATTCTCTTTTCTCCTAGTACCTCTTATGCTGTTCTCATCATATTTTCCTTAAATTTATTCCATTTTTCATCTATCGTTTTTCTCACATTTCCCACGTACGTCTTTCTCCTTTTTATGGTCTCATATAATTTCTCCTTTGTTGATCGGTCTTTCAGTTCCTCCAGCAAATATCTCTTCTTAATTATTTTTTCGGCTTATCTCTTCTCTCTCCATCTCAGTATCCCAATTACCACCCTATGGCCAAAACCAGGGATAGGTTCGGTAGACTCTTCAAGTCCATGAATATATTCTTTTTATTGGTCAAAACTAAATCTATTTCGGTAGACTCTTCAAGTCCATGAATATATTCTTTTTATTGGTCAAAACTAAATCCATCGTTATCTTTCTATGTTTCTCTCTAAATCCGTGCTCCATCTGTACCAGTTCCACTTTTTACTTTCCTTATGTCGGAAGCATATGTTCATGAATGCTGTCCGTTTTTCACTGTAAAATCTATCATCAGCTCCTCTTCCACGCTCCTATCTCCCACTCAGAAAGCCGCCCATAACTCTCTCTCTCTATCTCTCTCTCTCTCTCTCTCTCTCTCTCTCTCTCCCTCTCTCTCTCTCCTCTCTCTCTCTCTCTCTCTCTCTCTCTCTCTCTCTCTCTCCTCTCTTCTGGTTCCAATATGAGCATTTAGGTCTCCAATTTTGATCTTTGTCTCTCCCTATATCCTATCGTATAGTAGTTAGAGTTCTTCTCTGAACATCTCTTTCTCCTCCCTTGGTATTCCCCTATGTGGGGCGTATGTTTGTATTGTACTCAATTTCTCTCCTCTAACTTTTATCGTTATGGCCATTAATCTTTCATTTATCAATATCGTTTCTGCTATATTCTTGTAGATATCCGGTTTCACCACGATCGCCACACCTTGTTTTTTCCTCTTGTAATCCCTTATATATCAATATATAGTCTTCATGTAATCTCCTAGTACCCTCTCCCTCGTATCTCGTCTCACACATCCCCATCACGTCCAATCTTTTCTCCTTCATTTATTCCACAATCTCCCCCTCCTGGCTTCTCAGAGTACTCACACTAATTGTGCTAACCATACAGTACAAATTCTTATTTTTTAGTCCGATTTCTCGCCGGTTCATCAACCTTGGGAAAGTCCTATTCCGAGGCATAACATTGGGTTCTTGAGCAAATAGGATTTCGGGCAGCTGCTTGATGGCCGGGCATGTCCTACCCTAGCCAGAGCTCCGTTAGTCGAGTCCTGGGACATATTCAATTAAAAAATAATATTTAACTTTTAAATTTTATGCAAATATAATTCTAGGAAGGACTGCCTTCCAAGGATATCCCACTTTTGGATCAGAATATGGATGAGGATGATCAAGGTAGGCCTGGTAGGGTATGGCTGAGACTTGGCTTTTAAAGTTCATGTTCGGATGTAGGCCTACAGTGAATATGACTTACCCAATATTAACTTTAATACTTATGATTATTTTGAATTCCTAGAATTTTATGGTTAGGATTTTTGGCAATCATTTTGAATATTTTTTTGATTTGGTTTGGTATGTTCAGGTTATCTGACATAAGTTTTTTTTTATATTTTAGCTTAATAAACTGCATGTGTAAATATTTAATGTCTGATTGATCAATCGCATGAGGAAAATTTAAAGCCAAAACGATCCATTCAAAGTGAGTTGTAACATTTACTTCTTTCCTTTGACGGTCTGGATAGGTTCACGTATATTCTAATTGTCTCCATTCTCTTTTTAATTCTTATATTCTGTTTGTTAAATTTTTAAACCAAACAAGTAAATGTTTTTTCCAGAAACTTTATATAAGATATAAAATAGTTAGGCTTCCATTAACATTTTTTTATATAAAAACAAAGTTTTCTATATAAATTAAACGATAACATTTTTATTTTTTTTAAAATACGAATTAAGTAATTGGCCATCAAGAAATACCGTATATCTAAAATTGTACGGTAAATTTAGCACATTGCAATTGTTGCCATTTACATGCTTTTTTGTCTTCAAGTATTTTGTCTGTCTACAAGTAAATTTTGCACACATACACACACACACCTACACACACACATCTATATATATATATATATATATTATATAATATAATATTAAAAAAAACAAAATATCACATATATATATATATATATATATATATATATATATATATATATAATTTATATAATATAATATATATATATATATATATATATATATATATATATATAATATATATATATATATAGGTATATTTGGTTTTAGGAAGCGACAACTATCATCGATCCATATCTCAAAAACTACAATAGCTACAGGGAAAAGGAATACATTGTTGGAATCCTGGCAAAATTTTATTGCGGAAACTGTAAAAAAAAAAAAAAAAAAAAAAAAAAAAAAAAAAAAAAAAAATCATATCTCAAAAACAACAAAAGCTACAGCGAAAGGAATACATTTTTTTGGAATCCTTGTAAAATTTTAGTTAGAAAATGTAAAAAATAAAAATAAATAAATAAATAAAAAAATTGGCAATTTTTTTTTTTTTAAGAGCAGGGGACATATATATATATAATTATTTGTAAAGTATTACACGGCAATTTTAGGGGGGCTCGAGCCGACGGGGAACACAGGGGGACGTTTTCATACCCCGAAGGGGAGGGGCGGAGGAACCCGCGACACCCAAATACCAAAGAGCGGGGGTTCCGGAGACCCTCCCCGGAGGGGGGGGAATTAGTCCTACCCCGTAGTTCCCCGGAAGGCCGAGAGACCCCGACTCCTGCCATCGGTGCGGTATATATACCCTTGGGGTATTCTTTAGTAAAAGAAAAAAAAGCAAAATTTAATAGAAAGTCTATTATTTTAACGAGAACCCAATAAAAGGTCCTTAAATAGGCTTCTTCTAATCATATTACTATAATTTATTAATGTGATTTTTAATTTTTTTATTTTTTTTACAGTTTCCTATCTAAATTTTACCAGGTTTCCAAAAATTTTTTTATTTTCGCTGTTGTTTTTGTAGTTTTTTGATATTTTTTTTTTTTTTTTTTTTTTTTTTTTTTTTTTTTTTTTTTTTTACATTTTCCGCCCTAAAATTGGACCAGCATTCCAGCAATGTATTCCTTTTCCCTGTGGCTATTGTAGTTTTTGGAGATATGGATTGATGATAGTTGTTGCTTTTAAACCAATTATCACCATATATATATTATATATATATAATATATAATATATATATATATTATATTATATATATATATATATATATATATATATATATATTATATATATATATATATATATATATATAATATATATATATAAGTATAATATATATATATATATATAATATATATATATATATATATATAGGACTACTTTAAAAGGATGTTACATAAAAAGACATGATATCGAAAAATCGCCGAAACACTGCCTCGTGCAAACCCTGCAGTGTCACGTGTTAGCATAAAACTCCAATAGAAGGAGCACAAGAGTTGCCACAAGTTGCTTTTTTAATCATGTTAATTTTTTTTAATTTTTTATTTATTTTATTTTTAGTTTTTATAAGGGGCTCAAGCCGAACGGTGGGGACAGGAGGGGGCGACGAAGTCCCCTCGTTGCGTCCCCCGCTGAGCCGAGAGACCCTGGACTCTTTCCATCTTTGCGATTTAATCTTTGGGTATTCCTTTAGTTTAAAAAAAAAACTGTTTTGGCATCTCTGACGCTCTATTGCCTTGAAATAATTGGAAAAAAAAATCGATTATATATTTGGTTCAATATATATCGGGTAACATCCTTTTAAAGGATAAGGTTTCATAAAAATTTTGCTGTGATATAAACTATATAATATATCTATATACATGTAAATTATATATATATATATATATATTATATATAATATATATATTATATATATATATATATATATATATATATATATATATATATATATATACTGTGCAGCCCCCTGCTTCCCTCCTACGAGAAACGGGCGATCGTGAGATATTGTGCCACCACAACAGGCCGTGCCCAAAGATCCGTCAGAGGAGCGAGCGTATTGAAGTTTCTTCTGATGTCCGCTGGATTCGAGAAGTCCAGCAAGAGGGGTCCTGTGTCGTCATTTATCTGAGAGGGGCATCTTTGACGATGAGGGGAGGGAGCACCATGAAATCTATGTTTATATTCCTGAAGGGAGGGATAGTGCCCATAGGCCATAACGAAGACTGGACAGCCTTACTCTGGTTTGATGGTCCAAAGTATGTTCCGTGGGGGATATTTCGGGTGGACGCCCTTGGAGAATTGTTATTTGGATATTCGGAGGTCGCTCTCTATGTTAGCTGGGTTTGGATGTGTTTGATAATGGGAGTAGAAGGGTCTTGTATATGGTAGAAGAGTGCATAGCTGGTGTGATTGTTTTCGCTCTTGGTTGTAATGTTTGGTTTAGAGAGGAGTCTACTGAGAATAAGTTGCTGTATAAAGTTGGCAGCCTATCATGTCAAGATGGGTCTCTATGGGAAGAATTTTTGTTTCGATTTGTAAGTGGTGGATTAGTGTAGAAGGGAGGCAACCTTTTATTATTTTAAGAGCTTTGTTTTGAACGACCTCAAGTTTTTAGATATTGAACTCTGATATTGTGTGAGCCCAATCAGGCGATGCATAGTTCAAGATGTATTGTCTGTATACTATTGTAAGGGACTTTTTCTGTTGGCAGAAATTTGTTCCGTTTAGTGCTTTCATTATATTCAATTTATATTTGATCCGAGGTAATGTTGTTTATATGGAGGGTGAATGTCAGGAGTGTATCGAAAGTTAAACCATGCAAGGGTGGTGGAAGTCTGTTGTTTGAAACTAAAAATGTTGGGTGGGCATATGATTCTCTTTTCTCGGGTGTGAGTAAAGTAGATGGGTTTTTTTGGGGGGAGGCGATCATTTTATTTGTTGAAGCCATTGTTCTAACGGTTTAAAATTTGTTGCAGTTCTTATCTTGTTGCATTTAAAATGAGATTTTGGGCTATTATTGCGAGGTCATGTGCATAACTATTAATTTTTATAGAAGTGGATGTGGGTTGATGTAAAGTGTAAATAGTGCATAAAAAGATTAAAGAGTGTTGGGGACAGGATGGTGCCCTGGAGGACATCTTTTTATAATCTGTATAAACGAAAGAAAGGTGTAACGTCCTTCTATAACTCTAGATATACAACGGGATAAGGAATTTCATATTTTTTCCTTGCCATTTATGTTCATTTTAGTGTTTAATACGTGGAATTGTATGTCAAATGACTTGTTTATGACTATGGCCACTAGGAGAGTGCAAGAGGGGGTAGGGTTTGGTTAAAACTTGTGAGGATATTTTGCGTTTGATAGGTAAGTAGTGGGGTAGTCAATGTTTTTGCCTGAATCCATGTTGTGCATCCGAGAGGGAGATTAATTAAGGAGGAATTTCTATTCAGGATCAATCTTTCGAGAACCTTATATATATATAATATATAATATTATATATGTATATATATTATATATATATAGTATATAATATATAATATATATATATATATATAATATAATATATATATATATATATATATATATATATATATAATATATGATATATTATATATATATTATATATATATACAGTTGTCCCTCGTAGAACGCGGTCTTATTCCAAGGAAAGGGGGTGTTTGAACGCCTCAAAATTCATCTAACGCAAATTACGCAGATGAGCACATACGCAGGCTTTAAAGTGAGGGAGATTAAATTGAGAAGGAAGCACAGAAGATGGAAGAGAATTCCACAGAACAGATATGGCAGGAAAGAAGGAAGCACCGCAGCGAACTAGTCTGGAGTTACTAATATCAACACAAAACTCATTTGCCGACACAGCACATTTTGTGCTACGAGGGTGTCGTAAAGGTGGTGGTACGCGAGTGGAAAGTTCCCTCGAGCACTTGGTCGCTATGGTACCTATAAAAAAGAGATAAAGCACCAACATCGCGCCAAGTGAACTGGAAAGTACAGGACAGTTTATAAGCCTTTTGCCTTTCACTCGAACCTATCCAAAGAAGGTTAGAACCGGAGCCACCCCAATATGAGAACAGTACTCCATATAAGGGCGGATGAGACCCTTGTATAGCTGGAATAACTGAGAAGAGGAAAAAAAGTCTCGCAGTCTAAGCAGAACTCCCAGTTTGAGGCAGCCCTAGTAGCCGTTGTGATGTGAGATTTCCAACAGGGTTGTGGAGTCGGAGTCGCGGAGTCGGGGAGTCGGTAGTTTTGAAGAGAGTTGGAGTCGGAGTCGGCAATTTTGAAACCAGGGGGAGTCGAGTGGGGTGATTTTGAAGAGGGTGGAGTCGAAGTCGGTAATTTTCAAGAGGTCGGAGTCTTAGTCGGAGTCGGAGTCTGTAACTTTCAAAATAGCAGAGTTTGAGTCAGAAAATTTTGATCTGACAAAGTTATGAATTGGGACTCTGTAAGTGACTTCAATCGCTTCATACAAGTTCACTCACTTGCGACTTCCACATCGCAAAATGCAATTGTAAACTTCGAAGTTTTTTTAACTTGCACCTAATGTTTCAATTTGGATTATATTCTAATGAATTCAACCTTATACCATCTATATTTAAGATGCTGAAGAAATAAAAAACTCCAAGGACGAAGAGAAAATTTTCTCAGTTGACAACGGTAATTCTACTGCTGCTGTATTATATTACTTCATATTACAGGTAAGCTTAAATGAAATCACAACAAAAAGCTAATCCTGCCACTTTGCAACGTGACCATTTGTATCAAGTTCAAGAAGAAAGGAATACATCTGAACATATTGTAAATGATGAAACTACAACTATCCCTATTACTACCTTCTCAAGTCATTTTTCAGAAAGCTCAGAAGATGAGTATGAAAAGCTTCTAGATATTGAAGAGTTTAGTCGAAAGCTTCGACTGTTTCAAGAAAAAGGTCAAGGTTCTTCCTCATCCTTCTACACAATGTTCCATAATTTTAAAAAATTTCTCTGCTGCTCTGAAAGAAGTTGAAAAAAATGATATAACTTAGAAGCTTAAATTAGAAGAGGCCATCGATAAGCATCCAGATATTGTACAAGAAGCTGCAACTGCTGTTACTGATCTACCTCCAAAGCAAGTTAGCGTTGAACGGCTTTTTCTGCTCTTTAAGCATTATAAAATCAGACCTAAGAGGAAAAATGAAAGAGGACCTAGATGCTATTCTATTTTTAAGAACTAATTCATTCGATGAGTAGATGACACTAGATGTAATACTTCATGTAAGTTCATGTAACAATTTATATATATATATATATATATAACTTATATACTATGTATATATATATATATATATATATCATATATATATATATATAATATATATTAATAATACTATATATATATATATATATATATACTATACTATACTATACTAGTACCACTCACGGGCAGCGCCCTATTCAAGGAGGAGGTGTTGCACACCTCAGATCAGTTCATCAACTAACGCAAACTACGCAGATGAGCACAGACGCAGGCATTAAAGTGAGAGCAGGTTTAGTTCAAGAAGGAAACACAGAAGATGGAAGAGAATTCCACAGAAGAGAGGTGGCTAGAAAACGAGGATATAACTCAGCGAACCAGCCTTGTGACGCCATTATCCAAACAAAAACTCATGCGCAGATACAGCACTCTTTGTGCTTACGAGGGCGTCGAAAGGTGGTGGTACGCGAGTGACAAGTTCCTCGAGCACCTCCGCTGCGGTAAGCCTAATAGAAAAGAGATAGAGACCCAACATGGCGCCGCCAAAGATTATGAGGGTCAAAGTGAAGTGCTAAAGTACGGAACAGTTTATGAGTCTTTTGCCTTTGATTCGACCCTGTCCAAAAGTCGGTTGAAACCAGAGCCCCCCCAAACTATGAGAGCAGTACTCCCATACAAGGGCGAATGAGGCCCTGGTATAGCTGGAGTAACTGAGATAGAGGAAAAAAAGTCTGCAGTCTAAACAGAATTCCCAGTTTTCTTGGAGGCCGTGCTAGCAACCGTTGTGATGTGAGGTTTCCAAGAAATTTTTTGTTTATGTTTAGGCCAAGGATGTTTTAATATTTTCAACAGGAGAGACGACACAACCGTCGAAAGAGACAGGAAAGTTGGAAGGTGTTTTAGAGAGGGAATTGTTGTAGAAGTTGAGTTTTGAAAGAATTAATTTCACAAGGTGAGAACCCGAACCCCCCCACCGGAATTCTATCCAGATCTGCGAGAATAGAATCAGAAAGATTAAGACGAGAGCAATTCCTAGCAGTAAAAGAGGGAGCAGAAAATTGAAATGAGTTGAAGAATGAAGGGTCGAGTCATCGGCCTACGAGTGGATAGAGTTAGTGTGCAGGTGAGAAGATCCTTAATGAAAAGTAAGAATAAATTAGGCAGATAAGACAGAACCCTGAAGAACACCACAATTTGACAGAAAAAAGAAGAAGAAGTCGCCCCGTCAATAACAGCCGATATTGAGCATTTGAGAGAAACTAGATATACAGTAAGTAAAGAGAAGGAGGAAAACCCAAAGGAGGGGGAGCTTGGGAGAGCAGTGACGCGTGCCATATCCGGTCAAATGCTTTGGAAATGTCAATAGCGCCACCACGCAAGTCTCCGCGCCTAGTTCCTAAGGGCGGAAAAACCCATAAATCAGTAAGAGTGGAAAGTATATCTATCGCCAGTAGACCTCGAATGCCGAAAGCCATACTGGCGATCGGAAAGTGAATGAGATTCCAGATATAATCTAAGAAATGAGAGTTGAGCAGGGTTTCAAAGATCTTAGATAGAATAAAGTGAGAGCAAAGGGCGATAGTTACAAGGAATCAGAAGCGGCCTTCGCCTTCTTTTTCGGAAGCTGGTTTGGATATGTGCGTGCTTCCAACACGAGGAAAAATGTTAGTATTGAGACATCAGAGAATATAGTTAAACGGGGCGGGGTCAGCACGAACGCACACTCCCTCAAAACACGCGGAGGAATGCCATCCGGGCCCCCGCTTTCCCTAACGTTCATAGAATTTCAGGAGCCCATGCACCGAATCAAATGTAATCACAAGCAAAGGCATAGGACACATGAGTGAGAGGAAGAAGGAGGAGGAGGAATGCCAAAATCATCCAGGGTTGAATTAGAGGAAAATAGGAGTCCAAAGAGATTGGCCTTTTCAGTTGGAGAAATAGCAACAGAACCATCATAACGAATAAAGGAGGATAGGCAGATTTACAGAAGTTGTTAAGAGATGTTTTTGGGCAGAGGCCAGAAAGATTTGTCAGTAGGAGAACCAAGGAGGTTAGCGCACTTTCGTTTGATGAAAGCCCGCTTTAACTCGTCGAAGAGTATCCCTGCAACGATTTCTAACTGAATGAAAATTAGCAGATTGATAGGAGAACGAGAATTTCCCCCCCCGATAGGCACCGTCTCTAGCCTGAATGGCCGAGAACAAGTACGATCGAACATGGATTATGAGAGACAGATTTAGTCGAAGAAGGAATGAACCTACTCATCCCATCAACCGATTACAGCTCCCCCCTTATCGGCAGAAGCTGAAGCGTCACCATGAGTCAAAGCAGTCCATTCCAATTAAGTTTGGCGTCGAACAAACGAAGGCCTCCCAATCCGCCTGAATTCAAGTGGCAGAAAAACAGTGGTAGGCAGGCATGGATTCTGTTGGAGAGAAAGTATTAAAATTAAGAGATATAAGGTTGTGGTCAGATTACAATAGGAGCGAAAGGTGGTGTTTTTATAAGAGAGGAAGGACTAAGTGTGAATACATAGGTCAAGTTGTAATCAAGAATGGTTTGGCGACGATCCGGAATGTGTGTGGGTTCTTTAATTGATTGTCCAGACTCGTTGACGAATTACTAAATGATCGGCCTCCCCCCACCTAATCAGTATGAAGAGGACCCAAACCATTCAGTGTGTGTACATATGGAAATCCCCTAAATAGAGGACCTCAGTAATTTGGATGAGCCAGATATAACAGTCTCTGTAGGCGAAGTAGTAAGATACTTCAAAAATGCGTAGAAAATCTGTTCTGTTAGGAGAACATTAGCAGAACACAAGATATTGTAGTAGAAGGAAGAAAGATTTAAGCCACAAGACATCAAAGTTAGGAGATTCGAGATCTCGAGACGTGTTACAGGACGTGTTTATGTTTACATAGGCCCATACTCCACCCTTAGACGGAAATTATGAAATAAGTTTAGTTGGATACAATAAACGAGTTAGAGGATGAATTCTAGACATCTGTGTCTCAGACCAAAGAGCAAATAGGTTAGGGTAGAGTTAGCTGCCGATCACACACGGCACACAACAACCACACCAACCAAAAACAACAAACAAAAGCAGACAACAAAAAAAGATTAAAATTATTCACACACTAAAAAAAACTTAAATGTTAAAACGATAAAACCGTATTTATAATAAATATGTAAAATATGAAAAATTTAAAAAGTTTAAAAGACTCTAGCACTCGTACACCCTCACAAATTTAAGAAAAAAAAATTACAATTATTCAAAATAAAACTGAATAGATATAAATTAAAATATGATAATTAACTTAAATCGGGTTTTGTGCTAACCCGTTTAAAATAAATAAAAAAAAAAATAGAAACACTAAAAAATTAAGAAAGACTAAGGAAAAATATACCCTAGTACTATCTAAGCAACTACGTATTACAACAATCCTAAAAACTGACTATTGCTATCTAACATAACTTAAAAAGTTTCAAAATTAAAAATTAAAACGGATATCTTATCTTTTAACGGATATCTTATCTTTTCTTCAAATATTAAATCCATAAAAGTTAAAAACAATTAAAACAGGAGAGCGTTCAATGTACAAACACACTTAGAGGCAAAATAACTAAAACACTACAAACACTACTCAAACCATCGGAGCTCCAGTTAAGCACAACCTATCACCACACAGTCTAAACATATATATATATATATATATATATATATATATATAAAGATAAGTCTGTATATTTATATTTTATTTAATATTTATATTTATATAATACTTATATATATATATATATATATATATATATATATAATATATATATATATATTTAAATATATATATATATTATATATTATATATATATATAATATATATATTATCTATATATATGTATATATATTATATATATAATTATATATATATATATATATATACGTATATATATATATATATAATATATATATAATATATATATATATATATTATATATATATATAGTATATATATATATATATATATTATATAAATATATAATAGTTATATATGAATATATATATAATATATATTAATAACTTATATTATATATATATATAAAATACTAATAATATACTATGATATAATACTAATATATTAATATATATATATATATATAATATATATAGGTATATATAATTTATTATATATATATTATATATATATATATAGTATATATATATCTATATATTATATAATATATATATATATATACTATATGTATATATACTAATATATATACCTATATATATATTATATATTATATAAATATATATATATATATATATATATTATATATATATATACTATATATATATATATATATATAATAGTGTATATATATATATATATATATTTAATAAATATATATATATATATATATCCTATATTATAATATATAATATATATATATATATAATATATAATATATATTATATATATATATATATATATCATACTATATATATATTTATATCAATATATATATATATATATATTTATATATACTATACTTATATATATATATAATAATATTTATAATATATATATATATAATATATACATATATATAGTATATATAGTACATATATTATATATATATAATATTATATATATACTAATATAAATATAATATTAATATATAATCTAATATATATATTATATATATATATAATATATAGTATTATATATTATATACATATATATATATCTATATATATATAATTATATAATATATATATAATATATATATAATAATTATATATATTATATATATATATCTTATATTATATATATATATTATATACCTATATATACTAATAGCGTCACTCTTTCAAATTTTATATGACAGTATATATACACCCCCCCCGAAAATTTATTTAAAGTTTTCAAAATTTTTGGATAGCTTAAGTATAATAATATAATTTTTAATAATAATAAAATAGTTAATCAAGCCAAATTAGAGTTTATATATTTTATTAATGGAAATGAAAAAACATTTATAGTTGGTGAAGATTTCTTAGTTTAAGTGGCTGTTGTTCCATATATACTGTATATATATATATATATATATCATATATATATATATATATATATATACTATATATATCATTATATATATTAAATATATATATATATACTATGAATATATATTAATATATATATATATATTATATATAAATATGATATACATATTACATGATATATATATATTATATAATAGTTATAATATTATATATATATTATATATATATATTAATAAAATATCTATATATATTATATATATATATATATTAATATATATATATATATACTAAATATATACCTTATATATTAATATATATATATCAGGTTTGGGTTCAAGTACATTTTGTAGTACAAGTAAAAGTACTCTAGAATTTTTCAAGTACAAGTACTCTAGAATTTTTTACAAGTACAATACAAAGACATGGTACAAGACAAGTACTTAATGAAATTAATATATATATATAATATATATATATATATATATATAGTAGCTATATATAAATAGTATATATATACTATATATATATATATATATAATATATTATATATATTAATATTATAAATATAGCAATCCCGAAAAGTTCAGGCATGTAACTAAAAACTATACAAATACACGAAAATAAATATCATTTTCTTAATCATCAAGAGACATTTTTACCGCAGAAATTAAAAAAAAAAAAAATTTAATATTATTTAATATATTTATTAATAACTCCATATTAATATTAGTAAAAAGTGCAGTCTGATTCGACCTGAAAGCCGTTGAAAGCTCATTCTCAGAGAGAAAAGTTGCAAATGTCGGCTTATAAATAATTTGAGAAAATATTATTTTTTTTCTTTTTATATCCTTCTTAGGGGGTTCGAGCCGACGGAGGACAGAGGGGGGGACCGAAGTCCCCCCGTAGTCCCGGTAGGACCGAGAAATCCCGACTCTATCCATCGTTCTTGTTTCCCCGTGGGTATTTGTCCGTTTTAAAAAAAAATAAAAATTCAACATTTGGCAACTTCCCCTGTCATCAGTCGTAAGTGAGCGCAATCATCGAATTGTCAAACAACTGTAATCATTTTTAGATTTTTAACAATTTTTAATTTTTTAAAAAGCGTTATTTTTTTTTATTTTTTTTTAAATTTCTTCTTCCGTAAAATGCCTCCTGATTAATAAAATGATATTTATTTTCGTGTAGCTGTTATAGTTTTTCTAGTTACATGCCTGAACTTTTAGGAATGCTGACCATTATATATATAATATCATATATATTATTATATATATATATATATATATATATATTAATATATATATATATATATAATATATATATATATATATCTATATATATATATATATAAAATATATAATATATAATATATATATATATATTATAATATATATATATATATATATTATATATATATATGTATAATATATATATATATATATATATATATATATATACTATATAATATAATATAATTATATATACTAATATATATATTAATACATATATATATATATATATAATATATATATATATAATATTATATATATATATATATATCATCACCCACCTTCTATCCCCAAGACTGGGGGTAAGGTGCGTAACATGAACCTGAAACAGAAAAGTAGTAGAAAAATATGAAGCAAGTCGAAAAGAAAGCCCAACCCTACCGTCCCCTTTATACCTTTTAATGAGAATTCGTCGCAGTCAGAAAATTCACTCTAGATCTTCATGGATCCGCGACGGACCCTCACCATGGCATCTCGTCAATGTGGGTTCGATCCCTTGGCCCAGGTGGGCTACAACCAACCCCTCAGAAAACCTGCCATTCTCTCCTATTATGTACCTTTCTTCTCGCCTCTGCCAAATTCACATTTCTCTCCTCCAGGCACTCCTTAACTGACTCAGTATACTTTTTCACACTCACCACTATACATCCGTTTAACCAACAGACTACCATCCTTTTTTTCCACATGACCGAACCATCCCAACGTACTTTTATTTATTTTCTCATTTATCCATTTCTTAACACCACACAACTCTCTAATACGTTCATTCCTCACATTTATCAATTCTTCCACACTAACACGGTGAAAGCCCCTAAGATTCCATCTGAGCGCATTGTACTTTAGATTTATACATCTTATTCGAGACCATAGTCTCACTACTATGCATTAACACTGGTAACAACATACCCTCATGTAACACCCTAGCGTACTCAAGACTTAGTCCATTTACATCCACCAATGATTTAATTGCACAAGCCACCTTTTTGACATTCACAACTTTCCTACTACACTCTGCATCATCCTTTACCTTTTGATCCAACAAATATCCAAAATATTTAAACTCAGACACTTTTTCCAGCTGCTCACCATCTAGACCCACTGTGAACTGTCCTCACCTCACAACCATAATCTTCCTCTTATCTACGTTTACTTTCAAACCCCTCCTTTTACACACCCTACCAAATTCCTCTCCCACTAATCCTCTCAACTCTCTTCATGATTCGCACAAAACAAACCCAATCACCTCATATAATAATAGTTTATCAGCACCACCTCATCTCCGTCATTCTGCATCATAATTCTAACACCATCCCCACATGTCATTCCTCCACCTCTTTCTTCATAAACCCCATCTGATCAATTGGAATACCAAGGAGAACAAACATCCAGCTCACTCCGCGCAATTAAATCCAACCAATCAATTAGGAACTTCATTATCGTACAACATTGGATCTCTTCTACTATCGTCATAAACATACTTTTGGATTCCATTCAAGAAGATTACATGACCACACCCATATATTTCAACTAACTGCCGGGTGCCACAGAGCTTTCCTATAACCCTATATAAGATCGCTGTTTGCAAATCCATAAAACTAAACTACAATTTATTCCTTCCATATATTAAAAATCCATTTGTACAACGTAAAAGATTTGATCCAGATCCTCTAAGCCACTTTAAACGCACGCTTGGTCCCTTCATCAACAATCAGAGAGTCATTAGCCACCCCCCACTCATCATAGACCACTCTTTTGAAAAAATAACGAGCACTCATCTCCCCTAGAGTCAAAGTCATACATACTCAATAAACTAATATCCTTTTATAAAACTCACAGTTTCATTATCCCTTACCCTATAAAGGCTACTTTATTGCTTTCTTCAGATCCCGGATCGAATATACCCCATAAACGCTTTAGCTCACAACCTTCCAATCATCAATCACCATCTCGTTGTATATATAATATCATATAATATAATATATAATATAGATATATAATATAGTATAATTATAATATATATATATATAAATATATTATATATATATATAACTACTGATAGTATATCATATACTATGAGCTAGGAATGCGTAGATGCAGGATAGCATGTCATACGTATAGAGATGTTAGAAGCCGATGATCTACTCTATCCTACTCTAGTAGGTAGATAGCACTCGCCTAGCAAGCGAGAGGACCCAGGTTCGACGACTGGGTTGAGAGAAGAGAAATTGAGTATTGCCTCTATTAACTCACTTCGTCCACTCAGACGTTAAATGAAGTAATTGGTAGTGTGCTTTGCTACTATCTGGAACTTCCCTGCTTCGCGATAGGTCTGGGCCCACGCAGCGATTTTAAAACCGTTAGGCCCGTGTATCCCAAGGAATTTCCCCCCCCCTCGATGGGTCACCTGAAAGATCGTGTTTCCAAGGCATGAACTCCG
>JABUQX010093193.1:12500-20930 GCA_015478945.1 Trachelipus rathkii | reverse complement strand
TATATAATAATATATACATAATATAATATATAGTATACTATAATATATCATAATTAATATATAATATATATCATATATATATAATAATATAATAAACATTGGTTCTAAATTTCATAAACTTAAACTTTGCTTTATAAAACGAGGCTGTTCGAATTTTATCTGAAATTTTGTCCTCTTGGGTTGGTATCATTCTGCCAATTATAAAATAAAGCCGTTCTCACGGTGAGCTTGATGAGGCAAGAGATTATACTTGTTTAAAAATCTTAATACTTAAGAACCTTTCAGAAAATCATACCATTTTTACGTGTCTTGAAATATGGAGTACTAATCCAAAATCTTCTCTTGGTTTGTGTATAGATTTTCGCAAGAACCTCTAAACATTGTGTAAGTAAAACCTTCCATTCAAATTCTCCACGTGCACGACAACTTTCGCTTTATACTTTTTTTATTCCATCTCAACATCTGGAAATCTATTTTCCTTACAATATTGTAGGTAATTTTCAAGTTCTTTTTCTTCTGTATTTCACACCCTTCACCCGTATAGAACACCCACTCAATTTAAAATCATGAACACTGCAAGCGAAGAATCATCTTTAATCAACAACTTACAGAGTCTCAGTATTTAAACCGCTTCAATCTCTGCGAACGGAAGTTCAATAATGTGAGCAGGGATCTCAATCTGGTAATTATTCGTCTTCTATTTGTCGAAAAATTCCTGCTATCTAAAAGTATATCAACAACATCCATAATAACAGAAGCCTATTACTGCAACCTTAAACAAGCAAGAACAAATATCCTAACAGACATCAGACAGAATCAACGATATTTTAACAAAATATTTCTAAAATGTTAAGCTCAAAAATATATATCAATAGTCGAATTTAAATCAAAAATAAAAATCACCTCAGAAACTGTGATTTTCAAGGGAGATCAAAATCCAAATCATTGATTTGATTTTAATAATCAGGTGATTGATTATTTGGAAAAATCCAAGATCATCCACCTCTGATATATACAATATATATATTAATTATATATATTATTAGTATATATATATAATATATATTAATATATAATACTATAATATTATACTGATATACTATAGTGATATTACCAAAGTTATTAATTAAGATTATACTTATATAATATTATATATATATATAATTAATATAATATATATATATAATATATTATATATTTAAGTATATATATTTAATATATATATAATATAAGATTTAATATATATTATATTTAGTATCATATAATAAGTTATATATAATATATATAGATAATATATATATTATATATAATAAATATTAAAATTATATATATAGTATAATTATATATTATCTTATATAAATTTATATAAAATAATTTCATACTGATAATTTATCACTAATGGCGTTAATTAATATAAGCTAGTGCAATGACGTCATTTTCTCAACATTTTCCTTTCGATACAATGTTCTATCTCAACTCATCTTTATTCTCTTTTAATTTGTTTAAGTGTTCTAAATGCTCGTACGATTGTAGTCATAAAGATTACTTGAGAAGGCATATATTGACACACTCCACACAGTTGCTGAGAGTTCAATTCTCTATTTCATGAAATCATGAATTTGGGAGGATGCCTTGTACGATACGTTTTTACTTAAAATAATTATAATGAAAATTTTGTAATAATATAGTAATTACTTCTTAAAATAAAGTTGGAAGTTGTAACACAAAGGATCCCCTACTTTCCATATTGAGGTTAGCTTCTATTGTATTAAAAAAAAATTTTTCATTAAAACCAGAAATTATTTTCAAACATAGTATCTATAACATTTTAATTTCTTACGTTTAAACATCGTTTGAGATGTTAGGTAAACATTATTTAGCCTATGACTCAATATTTATACAAATTATACCCCAGTATAGAACCATATACAGTAATATAACCATAATAATATAATATAGATAATATATATATAATAAATTATAATATATCATATATATATATATATTAATAATTTAATATAATATATAATAATATATTATAATATTAACATATATAATATATATAAATATAATATATATAATATATCATTTTTAAATATATATATATTAATTAATATATATATATATAATATACTATTATTTATACATATTATATTATATTATATATAATATAAATTAATTATATAATAAATATATATAATAATATAATATAATAATATTAATTTATATAAGATATAATACTTTGAAATGTTGTTTTGTTTGCAGTAAATTTGAAAAAGAACTCAAATAAAAATAAATGTACGAATTGCACACACACGAATAGAAAGATATCCCAATAAGTCGAAACTAAGAACTACACAACAGCAAATCCCTCCTACTTCGCATATTCTCGGCTATGATGGGAAAGAACCACAACCCATGAGAACAGCAACCTCGAACGAAGTCAAGATAGATACAGAATTTCGAGCTAAGTGCGTATATTCAGTAAGAGATGACAGTCACGGAAAATGACATTGGTACATACGTCTGCAACCATTCGATCTATAGATTCGACCTAGGAAAAAAAGAAAAACAGTTACTGACAAGACTGTTGTATATCCCGCTCCTAAGACCATATAAATTTTTATTGAGTAGAAAATATGCATATCCTCACTTTAAGAGGAAAATTCTAATATATGATATTGGAGTTGGAGACATAGCAAACCTTGCTCTGACATACTCCAGCTGCAAAAGTGGAGAGCAGGATTTTAGCAAAGTTTTTATTTTATCCTACGGATGAGGGATAACCATGACCCTACGTCTCGAAGTCCCAAGCTTCAGCCAGTGGTGAAGAACCGTTAATCATAATTAATAAAAATGTTTATTGCGGTGAGAACATACACACAACAGATAACTAATATTATATTGTTACGAAGTTGCATAAAAAAAACTGCTGTTGGGAAACACATGTGTCCACAAAGGATTTTCATTCCTTTTTTACAGTGTCGTCCGACCGTTAGATCGATCCAAATAACCACGTATTCTAAAGTAAAAAAAATATTCACTTACAAGAAAAATTAAAAATCATATATACCTCTAATCCATTATCGTATATCATCTTTTAGTTTTATGTGAACATTTTCTGGTACGCCTCTAACTTTACCGCTCTCGGACGATAGTAGCCACTCATCTACGAAAGGGTATAAGTATTAGAGCAAAGATTTGTGCTGCTTGACGAACAAAGGATCCGGAGATCACAGTCATTATAGCAAAAGTAAAACCATTGAATAAGAGGGTAAGAATAAATGCTACATACCAATCACCAGATTCAGGATAGACAGAGCAATATCGATCTTCTTACTGTTCTTTACTACTGAATAAAAAGGTATACAGTCATTCTTTAATAAGTAGCAGGCAAGCTGTGCCGGTATAGCCTTACTACCAGAAATATGAAACCGAGCTGAGTGATATCTGGAAAGGGAAAACAATCATCCATGGGGTGCGCTATTGCGACAAAGAGCCAGATGAAGTCAAAGAGAACTTATTTGGCTTTAAAAAACTATCAGACGGTGGACGCAAAAACCTTGCGAAAGCATAAACGATTTGTCAACCCGAAGAACAGTTCCTGACCAATTGCCATGCTTGGGTTTCGATGGCCTGTTTCTTAACATTGTCGGCAAAGACAATTAGTGTGTCCAAAAACCATATTTGTCTTAAAAAGTAGTACATAAAGCATTTGTTCTTTCATTGCTTCTTCACACAAAACAAAATCTAGTAGTAAAATATTTGAACACACAATACCAAAAATCCGCAATACTAGGGGACAATAAGGACATTATTACGTTTTTTTATGATGAGGTATTTGAGAAGGAAATTAAAGCCATAACATCCCAAGCCTTAATGTCAGACCAGAATGGTCTGCAACAACAAACTACGTTGCAGTCAAGCAGTGTTTAAAGAGCACTTTACGACATGATGCAAGCATTAGGAAATCCTTTCAATTGAAGAAAATACAGATAAACAAAAGAAAAAAACAAACCCAACAGAAAAGCGCTTTTCAGTTGCATCAGCGGCATGTAAGTCTCATTCATCTTCATGGCTGTATTATCTGATCGCGAAAGATCTCCTGCCTCATGTTTAGAAGCCAGAAAACCCATCGCACACATTCCAAACATAATTTGTGTGTAAATGTTAGAGCCATCGCGTTTAAGATTGAAGAAAAAAATCGCCTATATGAAGTGTTAAAAGAAAGCTAATTCAAATCCCGAGCAACGGAAGCTTAGATAACTTGAAATAGCACGGATTTTGTGGAGCACGCAGCACCGCAAAAACCATCCACTAACAAATCCCACGAATTCTGGAGGTTAAGATCCTTTAATAAATCTCCGTATCTGATCGAATAAACCTCTTCTTTGAATTACGCTTTTCTACTCAACAATACACCTGCTTTATGCATTTGACTATATTCAACCACCCTTTCTTTGTTGCCTATTTTGAGTATCATGATTAAAAGAAAAGACAAGCTTTATAACTATTATCTTTACCACTTAGAAGCATAGGAAGAAGAGCCTTGATACTTTGGTTACAAAATATTTGGACGAAGACCAAGAACTGAGTTTGAAAACTAAAAATCTTGTGGATCTTTCCCAATCAATAAAGAGGACTGAACCTTTCTTTCCGTCGGCGAAAAAGGCTTTGATGATACTCTACTCGCCCAACCATGGATCACCAGTACAGTAGAACACCTTTCAGTACTTCTGCGAAGGATCAAGACCTTGACTGCGAAAAGTACTATTGGAAGACGATTACAATAAATCGGACTTGGCCCGTATGATTGAGTACACAGATAAATTTCGTTGACAATATGGATATTTATCATAACATACTGATAAATTGCGTTCATAACCCAAGAAATTACTTTCTTTAATAACATCAATTTTCAAACTGCTTCGCTATATGGACATTCTCAGTTGGTGCTTTGCTGACAACGATATCTATTTGTCTTAATAAAATACATTTTTTAAAATATTAATCATTCAATTATCCATACAAATGTTATGGTTTGTATATCGTCGTTATCTTTAATATATATAAAAAATTATAAAATATATTAATTTATTAAATATATATATTAATATAATAATATATATATAATATATATATATATATAATAATATACATAGTATATATATAGTAATATATATTAAATTATAATATAATATATATATAATATAATATATATATATATATATATAATAAAATAAACTCTTATATAATATTTAAATAGCTACGCAACCCCCCCTTGCTTGGGGAGCTGGCGACGATCATGTATAAAATTATATATTATAAATATATATAAATATATATATATTAATTATATATATATATATTATATATATATATATATATATATATATATATTAATTATATAAATAATAAACTATATATATATCATTATATATTAATATATATATATATATATATATATAATCAGGTGGGGGCGGTAGCCAATTTGTTCACATAGTGTTCGAAAAAGATATATATAATAATAATATATATATCATATATATATATAGATAATAATAAGTAAATAATAGTTATATAAATATATAAAATATATATGATATAATATATAATATATAATATATAATTATAATATGTAGAGATATATATATATATATATAATATATATTTATATTATATATATAAGTAATATATATGTATAATAATATATATTATAATAATATATTATTATATAATTATTAATATTATATAATATATAATAATTATATAATAATAATAATATAGTATTATAATTAAATATATATATAGTTATAATTACAATATATATAATTATATATATATTTAATATATATATGTATATATAAATAATATTATAATATATAATAAGATGATATATAATATATAAATAATATATAATTATAAATATATATATACTATACATATATAATATAATATAATAAAGTAATATATAGATATATATATAATATATAGTATATATATATATACATATATTATATAATATATTATAATAAATATATATATTATAATAATATATATATTATATATATATAATAATATATAATTATATTATATATATATATTATAATACAATATATATTATATATTATATATATATATATATATTATATAAATATTATTATATATATATATATATAATATATATTATATATATATATATAGTTATATAGGTAATATTATATAATTTATATATAAGTACATATATATATAATAAAATAATATTAATATATATATATATAAATACTATTATATATATAGATATAGTATATATTACATTAATAAATATATATATATAATATATATATATATATAAATATATAAGTAAAAATATATACAGATAGAAATGCAATAAAATAAATAATAGTAAAAATAATAATAATAATTATATATATATATATATATATATATATGTATATATATATATAAGTATAATATATATAGTATATATAATATACTATATATATAATATATAATATTTATATATAATATATATATAAATATATATATATTAAAATATATATATAATATATATATAATATATATAATATATATAAATTTAAATAGTGTGATTACCCACCTAGATATAACATATCATCGCCAGAAATAAAATTTAAAAAGATTACACCCTATAACTCAAACAAGCATCTCGAAATTATATTTCTTCCGAAAAATAGCTGCTCCGCCCTAATACACGCGAGCACTTTACCTTTTTGAAGATGAAACGCAATAACTAATCAAACTGCTAGCGTAAAAATTATCATAAGGCAATTCTAAAAATTAAGAAGCAATAAATAATATAACCAGTGATCAGATAGCAAACCGAATATGCCACAACGCAATAGATAACAACCTAAACCAAGTAAGAACATGAGATAAGTGAGAGTTAAAATAGGTATATTAAGGCAGCAAGCAAAAGTAAAGCGATGAGTAAGGCCGAACCTAGGTTGTCGGCCTATGAGGGGCTAAGAAGTAACAGCAATAAGATAATAGGATTTGCATAAAGCTTAGAGTATTATAGGCAAAGTATCGCTGGATCTTAGCACAGAAGAGTCTTAAACACAACAGAACAAATATAAAAAAATTTAATTAGAGTGAAGCATTGCAACCATACATAGTAAACAAGCAGGTTAGAAGTTCTTATGTAACTAGTAGCCAAGCGTGAGGTCTGTAGGAGAAAAATAAAGAAAAATATTATAGCAGCCTTTATTGCGTATAGCAAGCCAGGTTAAATTGTATATCCATGGGAGCAAACCCTTACATACTGGATGAACCATAAAAATGAATGAACAAGAAAAATTCAGAACACTATTTATGCCAAAATTTAGAGCCCTGGCAGAGAAGCTAAGCAAGCCAGGGTTACGCAGGAATTTTCGGCAGCCTTATTCATCCTGCTCTCTCTCTCCTCTTTCTCTTCTCTCTCTTCCTCTCTAACCATCTATCTCTCAATCTCTCTCTCTCTCTTCTCTCTCTCTCTAACTCATCAATCTCTCTCTCTCTCTTCTCTCTCTCTCGTCTCTCTATTCTCACTTATCTCTCTCTCTCCCTCTCTCTCGATCTCTCTCTCACTGAAACTAACTCTCTTTCTCTTCTCTCTCTCTCTCTATCATCTCACTTGCAGACCCATTTAAGACGATCTTTTGATCATAACTAGTATATTATTAATTATTATATTAAATATATTATATATGTAATATATATATTAATATATTAATGGGCCACATATCTATAGTATATACTACATCATAAATGATGTGTACTCACCAAATAGGCGTAGTATTTAATATATATATATATATATTATAGTATGATATATATATATATATATATTATATATTACATATATATAGTAGTATATAATCAAAGCATTTAATAAATATACTAAATATAGTATATAATATAATATACTATAGATATATATAACTATATATATATATAATATAACCCCATACTACGTAATTATAAGTCAATACATATCAGCAGTTGAACTACTTTCTATGATCTACTTTAGCAGTTTAACTATTTTTCATATCCTATTGTATCAACTTAACTATATTATATAATAATATAAAACTTCTCTCTGATGGCACTTACCTTTATAAAACGTTAGAATTATTGAATATTCGATATTCGCCAAACATTTCAACCCATTTTTTTTTTAAAAGACGAATCATCAATTGATGCGTCATTTTACTTACAAGAGATGAAAGCATTTCGTGTATGAAATATCAAGACCGAATAGCAAACATTCTCTAAAAATGACCCATCCACACACATGCAGTGTTAGACTATTTGTCTTAAAAATGTTCGTTGAAAAAGTTTGACAAACATCGCAAGTGTGTAACCTTGTTTAAGGAGATGACTCCTATTTGATATACCGAAAACTGAAGA
>JABUQX010093192.1:52500-53907 GCA_015478945.1 Trachelipus rathkii | reverse complement strand
CTCGTCGCACATCTAACTCTATCCACTCCTTATGCCGATGACTCGACCCTTCATTCTTCAACTCATTTCAATTCTGCTCCTTCTTTACTTCTAGAATTGCCTCTCGTGTAATCTTTCCGACTCCATTCTCGCTGATCTGGATGGGAATTTCCGGGTGGTCGTCTCAACCTTATGAAATTTAATTCTTTAAAATCTCAACTATCTCCCTCTATAAGACACCTTCTAACTTTCCTATCTCTTTCGACAGTTCTCTCGTCTCTCCTGTTGACACTTGGCCTTAATATAAACAAAAAAAATGTCTTGAAAACCTCACATACAATGTTTGCTAGGGCGGCCTCAAAGAGACTGGGAGTTCTTTTTTCCTCTTCACAGTTACTTCAGTTATACAAAGTCTCATCCGCCCTTGTATGGGTACTACTCTCATATCTGGGGGCTCAGGTTTCACCGGCTTTTGGATAGGGTCGAGTCAAGGGCCAAAAGACTTATAAACTGTTACTTTCTAGTTCACTTGACACTCTATCTTTGCGGCGCGATGTTGGTGCTTTATCTTTCTATAGGTACCGTAGCGGCAGGTGCTCGAGGAAACTTTCCACTCCGTGCCACCACCTTTAAGACGCCCTCGCAGCACAAAGGGGTGCTGTGTCATTTTATGGGGCGTTTTGGTGTTAGCAACTCGAACTAGTTCGCTGCGGTGCTTCCTTCTTTCCTGCCACCTCTGTTCTGTGGAATTCTCTTCCATCTTCTGTGTTTCCTACTCAATTTAATCTCCCTCACTTCAAAGCCTGCGTCTGTTATCTGCGTGATTTGCGTTAGTTGAAATTTTGTTGAGTGTAACACCCCCATGAATAGGGCTTTGCCCGTGAGCGGTGGTGATAACTATAAAATATATATATATATATATATATATATATATATATATATATATATATATATATATATATATATATATATATATATATATATATATATATATATATATATATATATATATATATAGAAGAGAGAGAGAGAGAGAGAGAAAACATTATTAGAAACATAATAAATTTGAAATATGATAAAAAAATATTCATCGAACTGTGGATTACTCGAGGCATCGATTTATCGTTTTAATAATATCATTCGATATTCCTATAATCGTAAAAAAAATATATCAGTCGATAGGAAATACACCAGGGCTGCGGAGTCGGAGTCGGAGTCGGAGTCGTGGAGTCGGAGTCGTGCAATTTTCCAGGAGTCGGAGTCGGAGTCGGAGTCGGAGTCGGATTCAGAAATGCATATGTTGAGGATGATTTTCAACTCAGATTCGTTTTCCCTTCGGGAAAACGAATCTTGTCGGAGTCGAAATTTATAGAAGTATTATTATTATTATTATTATTATTATTATTATTATTATTATTATTATTATTA
>JABUQX010093192.1:22500-35000 GCA_015478945.1 Trachelipus rathkii | reverse complement strand
TAATTATAATAATAATAATAATAATAATAATAAAACTCTTAAATCATACTAATAATCATAATAATAATATTAATAATAATAATAATAATAATAATAATAACAATAATAATATTTAGGATACTTTTCAATAGTTTCCCATTAAATACTTATTTTATCAAAGAAAACTGTTAGATTTTGACATTTTTTTTTATTTGTTTAAGATTTTTTCATAATTCATACTTTATAAAGTGCATATTATATCTAAAATAAGGAACTTTAATTGACTTATTTTTGTACAAAAAAGTAAAATTTAATGTTGTATTTCACTTATACTAACAATAATTTATGAATTTTATAATTTCTTTATTAATTTATTATATTTACAAAGTCCGAAGTTTGAACGAAATTTTAAAGTTCCTATGCTTTAATACGAGAAAAAAATCGCTCAAATACGTCTTCAGCGACAAACTTAGAGATGAGTGTTGTATGTTATATCATTATACATTTCTTGCGCAATTTGATTGGCTGAAAGATGTGAACATTATATAATAATACTGATAATGTGCTCGCAATTGATCCGACAAATTTAGAGATTACCTATATTAATATTAATTCATTTTAATTGATCCGCTTTTTCAAGCGCATTTATGCAAATATATATATATATATATATATATATATATTGCAAATATTTATAGTAATATATGTATATGTTATATAAAGATATATATATATATATATATATATATATATATATATAATGAAAATGAAAATAATAATGAAATTTGAAAAAAGGATTGATTTATTTTTTATCTCATCTGGTCAGTCATCTCCGCATCAATAGATGACTGGACGCTTCGCCACTGAATTATATATATTTATGTGTAGTTGTTATATATATATATATATATGTGCTATATATATATATATATATATATATATATATATATATATATATATTATTATTGAGCAGATTATATTATATATATGTTGGTTATATATATACATACATACATATATTATTATTGAAAGATAGCATATACATATTATTATGTATATTTATATTATATACTATATATTATATATATATATATATATTATTGTATATATGTTATTATACATATTATACATATATTATATTGAAAGAAATATATAGTTATAGCAAAGGTATATTATATATATGCTGGCTACATGTTATTAATATTGTTATACAAAGAGTTAAATATATATATTATTATATATACATATTATATACAAATATATATATATATATTATATATATTAACATATATATATTACTATTATATTACTACTAAGGCTATTGGCTATTATGTTACATTGGTTAGTAGCATATATAGCAGCATATATATATAGCAGTATATCTAGCATATATATATATATATATATATATATATATATATATATATATATATATATATATATATATATAGTATATATATATATATATATATATATATATATATATATATATATATATATATATACCCTTATGGAAATTAATTGAAAAAAAGCATGTTTTATATGTTACTTGTATTCCTGTACTAAAAACAAACACGAAACGTCAGATTGATAATTTTTTATGTTGGCTGAAGCAATTATTTCATCAGCAGGTATACTAAATTGCATCAGATTTTAGAGTACTGTCTGACCGCCGTAGTGTACATTGGCTAATGCAATCATTACATCAGCAGCTACAGTATTTCAACTGATTGTAGAAACCTGACCAGCTGTAATTCGACAGCCGTTCGAGATAGATGTGACACCTTGGAAACGTGCGAAGATCGTAACTCTGCACGAACACATAGCTAAGACGTATCGAGAGATTGCTTCAGTGGTTGGTATGAGTTTAACAACTGTCAGTCGGGTCATCAAGTTGAAGCAGGAATCTGGATCGGTTTCTCCTAAACGTAAAAGAAAGTTTGGTCGTAAGAAGAAAACAACCCCTAGAGATAACGCTTATTTGCTTCGACAAAGAAAAAGGATCCCCTCAAGACGAGTGAAGCATTGAATATGAATTTGAAGGAGAAAGAAATCCAAATCAGTTCCCTACGGGTCACTGGCTCCTTATTGCAGTCGGACGAGAAACCAGAAGACCTTTCAAGAAAGTCTTTAACCAAAACGATGAAAGAAAAGCAGTATAAATGGGCAAAAAAGTACAAGGAATGGACGAAAGACCAGTGGAGAAAAGTTCTTTTCACCAGCGAAAGCCGTTTCTTTGAACAGGGTCAGCGAAGTCAACATGCTCGAAGGTTACAGGAAGAGAAGCTTCCTGATTGCCACATCGATCAGTATGTCAAGTACCCACAAAAGAAGATGTTTTGGGGATGCTTCAGTTATTATGGTGTCGGAAGCCTGCAACCAATAGAACGAATGATACACTTGTCACAATATATTGAGGTTCTACGAAAGAGAATTATTCCAGAGCTGGAAAAGAGGTATCCTGACGATTCTGGGATATTGCAGCAGACCTATCCCCCTGTCACACATCGAAAGTGGTGAAGAAATTCATGATGGAGCAGAAACTATAGGTACTTGATTTGCTAGGAAATTCTCCGGACGTAAATCCCATTGAGAAATTGTGGGCTATATGCAAAAGTCACCTCTGTGCTGTAGACTGTACGACTATGGAGAAACTCATTCAGGCGCTGATTCAAGTGTGATACAAGGATCCGAAAATCCACAGTGACTGTTCAAAACTAGTAGATTCCATGTTAAACCGCGTTCAAATGCTGCTTAAACATAGAGGAGGTCATATTCATTACTTGTACTTATATGTAAGCTTTGTACATGTAAATGTGAGTTTTGTACAATATACTAATAAAATCGGTGTTTGTTTCAATTAATTTGCACATGGATATATATATATATATATATATATATATATATATATATATATTATATATATATATATATATATATATATATATATATATATATATATATATATATATATAATATATATATATATATATATATATATATGGTGGTGGTTTTTAAAAAATTATATTATTATATATTATTATTATTATTAGTTATATATACATATATATATATATATAATATATATATATATATATATTATATATATATATATATATATATATATATATATATATATATATATATAATTATATTATATATATATATATATATATATATATATATATATATATATATATATATATATATATATATATATATATATATATTTGTTTTTATATATTATTGAGGAAATGAATATATATATATATATATATATTATATATATATATAAGCATATATACATATACATATACATGTACAGTAGTTATATATATATATACATATATATATTTAAATATATATATATATATATATATATATATATAGTATATATCATATATATATATATATATATATATATATATATATATATATATATATATATATATATATATATATATATATATATATATATATATTGCACAAATCCCAAAGAATAAAAACACGGTAAATATAATACTTTATTAAAATAGCCCAGCTTTTGGAGGTCACATCCGTATCTCTATCTTGCAAGCATAAAATTAAAAACTGTGGTTGATTATGATTCAAAAAGGTTGACTAAGTCACTGCATTAAAACCACTTAGAAAACCACCTAAATCAGTACTTCTTAAGTTTACATTGTTAATAAAATTATCAATTACTAAAATTTTATTAATATTAAAATTATTTATATTTTTAATAAAAACTGATTCCAATAATCTTCTTTTATTTAAATCCTCTATACCCTAGAAATTAATTCTGAATTTTCTTTGTGTATTTTATGGTAATATTTCAGACGGTGTCTGTACAAGAAAGAATTTTTGTCACTGGTACTTAATGCGTTTTTGTGTTGTGAAATTCTTCTGTGGAAATCAGAGGTCTCTCCAATATAAGCCAAATCACAATCCCTGCATGATATTTTACAAATGCCTGCTTGTATGTAGTCACATCTATTTTCCTTATAATGTAGGACTCTTCCAGCTGTAGAGGAGACACTATGAATCAAGATAATGTTGAAGGGTAAAAAATCCTTTACATTATCAACAAGGCACGGCAATGTTAAAAAATTCATATGTTCCTCTCTATTTTTAAATCTCGAATAAAAACTTCTCTTTTTGATGATCTCAAATCCCGATTTACTATTCTACTAAGATAACATAGTTTATCCTAGGATGACAGAGTTTATTAAACGTGTTTTTAATATTCGTGACTTGTACATCATAATATTGTGGTCTGCAAATTCTAAGAGCTATAAGAAAAAAGCCCTTTAAAATTCCCTTCTTTTTATGTAAAGAATCTGAAGAGAACCAATGTACATAGCAGTTGACCTAAGTGTCTTTTCTTAACACTTTAAGTTAAATGCTACCATGGTCACCACCTACAAGTAAAGTATCATCACAGTATTATCTTAAACCTATCAATTTAGTCTAAATATAAACATAGTAACATAATTAAATTGTTATTTTAATAAGCATTTGGAAAGGGAATCAATGCAATAAAATTATTTCAATTTTGAATGATGAAAAACTAAAGTTCCAAAATTTAAGTCGCTCGTACTTTTTTCATATCTCTTCTGGTCGGAAAGGGCAGAGGCCACTATACAGAGCAAAACGTTGAGGTGTGGTTAAGAAATTCTGATAACGTCATATTAGTCAGAACTACCAACCGAGAGTGGAATAATGTGATCCTTTCAAGAATAATTACGAAAAAGGAATTACTAAGAAAAGGAGAAGACTTAAATTGTGTATTTTCAGAGAAATTATAGTTGTGCGAAAGAATTTGTCAAATAGATAGATGATGGAGCTGAGATTGTTAACCATTGAAAATAACAACGTTTTCTCAACCCCAATATCGATGCGAGAAAGAAAAGAATTTTTTTTTCGTTTAAATAATGTTCGTACAACATTAGAACAGTCACAACATTTCCAGTATTTCTTAACGATGTAAATATAAAAAAATTATCACATATTATAAAATAGTAGTTTTATACCGTCGCGTTATAAAATTCTAAATGAAAAACTTCCTCAGATATTTATCATTATTGCACAGTATAGATAAGCAGTATCCTTCTATTATGAAAAAGGATATTTTTAATTAGGTTTTTATATTTGATTCTATATTTAACCCATAAAATAAACTTTTAATTCTCTCATGATTCCTTATATCCATATTGTGCATATATTATATATATATATTATATATATTAATAATATTATATTATATCTATATAATATATAAATATATATTTTAATTGAACAATTTATTTCTTTTTAATTCTTTAGTTATTTTTTTTTTTAACTAAAGAATACCCAGTAAACGCAGAATAGGCAGAGTGGGTCTCTCCGGCATTCGGGGAGGACCAGGGTAAGACTATTTCCACTCCTCCGGGGAGGGTCTCCGAACCCCCCGCTCTTGGTATTTGGTTGTCGCGGGGTTCCTCCCCTCCTACGGATGTATGGAAAACGACCCTTCTATTCCCCGTCGATCGAGCCCCTTACTTCGGTAATACCTTTACAAATCAATTATATATTTATATATTATAAATAATATATATACTATATATAGTATATATATATAGTATTGTAATATTATTATAATTATATATATTCATAATATAGTAATATATATAATAAATTATATATAATAATATATATATATTATATAATATACTAATATAATTATATATATACTATTATACTATTATTAGTATAATATATATTTAAATATAATATACTATTGATAATATATACATATTATTATATTATATATATACTATCTATATTACTATATTATATTATATCTATATTATATTATTTATTTTAAACTTATATTATAAATATATATATCATAATAATCATACATAATATAATATATAATATACTATTATAGTATATATAATATATAATATAATCTGTTAAAGATCTATTAAATTCATATATATATAATATAATTATACTATTATACTAATATATATATCAGATTATATACATCTATATATAGTTATTATATGATATGATAATATATATAATTATATATTAATATATATATACTATATTATATTATATATTCTATATATATAATATATCATATTCTATATAAATATATATAATATATATACTTATATATATTAACATTAATATATATATATATATTAATATACTATATCATATATATATATACCCCGCTATACATCTATATATATACTTAAATTTTATATAATTATATAATATGTATATAATATAATATATATAGGTATATACTTATATGAAAAAACATATAATATATATATAATATATATACTGTATATATACACTATAATTAATCTATTATAAACTACGATTACTTATATATTATAATTAATTCTATCATAATATATAATATATTAATATAATGCTTTTATTATTATATTATAATCTATATATATATATAACCTTACCATATATATATTTATAGTATCTATAAATAATAATATATATACTATATATAATATATATTACATATATTTATTATATAGTATTATATAAACTATATATATATTACATTTATCTTTGTTATACATTATGTATACTATATATATATATATACTTAATATATAAATATATTAATATACTAATTTATTATACTTAATAAATAGATAAAATACTAACTACTAATATTACCATTCTATATATAACTATTTATATAAATATATTATATGATATATTATATATCTTTATCTTATATATAATATAACCCGCGAATAATTAACAAGATGCCTAAATTAAAATATATTTTTTCAAATCAATATTCTGTAACTTTTTTTTGGCTGCGTAACGATACCGTGAATATTGGCACTAAATAAGTAACAAAAAATTACCTTGACTTTTTCCTGTTTCAAGTATGCGCCATGAAACTGTCTTCCTTCGAGACTTTAAAATTATAAATACTACCACCAACCTAATTATCTAACTTCTTACCGTAGAACAATTAAAAGTTTTACCCACTTATGAATTGAAAACTTTTGTATATTATTCTTTCTAATATATTATATATATTTATTGTTAACCATCCATTTATTTATTTACTATAATAACTTTAAAACCAAAACCCCTTCTCATAGAAGTTCTTAGGATAGCATGAAACCGAAGTTTATAATCATGCGTCATGCGCTTTTTATACTAGGTTAAACAATTTTAGCAGAGATGCTAAAATTACAATACTTACTTATTTTTTCTAATTACTATTTATACTTATATGTTATACTTTCTGTATTGATTTTTTTCCATATATATATTATATTTACTGTTTAATTTATATAAGTTAAAATTAAAAATATCTTAGATCAAAGGTCCAATACTATGACTTTTCCGAAATGCTGGTCCAACTATACAGTCGAAGCCTTCCTGAGATCTCATATATATATAATATATTATATAGTATATAACTCTATATATATCTTATAATATAAACTATATAATATCTTAATATTTAAGTCATTATATATATATAATATTTATAATAAACATTCTCTTTTATTCATATATTTATATTTACTTATATTATATTAAATAATATAATATTTATCTATATATATTTATATATATTAATTAATATATATATACTATTATACGTATATAGTTATATATATATATTATACCATATATATAATATCAGGATATATATACTATAATCTAGCTTAATATATATACCTATATCTATTAATATATTATAATGATATATAATCATATAATATATATATACTATATATTAATAATAATATATCATATACTACTATAATATCATATAATATCTCATGTACATAACTACTACTCCTATATTATATACTTATTAATATATAATATAGAGTATAAGATACTAGCTATAATATAAATATATTTATATATTATATAATATAACTATCTATAATATATATACTATAATATAACTATAATATACTATATATCATAAATAGATAAGCCATTTATACATATTCATAATATATTATAGTATATATATATTAATATAATATTAGTCATATATATTATACAATATATAATAATACTATAATATATAATAATTCATAATATTAATGATACTTAACTCTATATATATATATCTATTTACTATATTATCATATACTATAATATATATATAGATCAGTATAATACTATATACGCATATATGCATATATATATATATAATATATATACTACTATAATATATAGATATATAGATATATATATATATAATATAGACTATTATTATATAGATATTATAATTTTAACGTAGGTATGTTAGTTAATAATATATTCGCAAATATATTAAAATGGTAATTATAGTATATCTATACTATTATATATTATCTATTATAATATATATAATACCGTATATAAAATTATTAATATATACTATTATACATTATTATAGTCATAATATTAGTTATTAGTTTACCCTATGTCATATACTCCTTAATATCACTACTATATATATATTTTAATATAGTACTAATAATCCTTATATATATATATTATAACAATATATATATATGATATATGAAATATTGAATATACGATATAACTACATTATAATATAAATACATATATATGTACAAATTTATATATATACATACCTATATTTATTATATATATCATACTATATATAGCTATCTATAGTAGTATATATACCTAATATTATATATATTCATATATATAAAATATTTATTTATTATTGGTAAATTAATTTGTTTTAGAACTAATTATAAGAAATATTTAAAAAAAATTTTTTTATAACTTGGGCAGTTTTAACCTCAATCCTTTCTGAGACAGAATCGAAAATTTGAAATCAAACCGATTTCACATTGATAATAATTATTTGTAGCATTTAAAACCTGCAAATAAATTTATTGTTAGTGTTTTATATTTCCTCTATAAAACCTGACCTCTTGGACCGACGAACGTTTCGCATGAGACACGATGGACGCTTTCCTCCATATTTGCGTGGCGAATGATTTAAAAGAATGAATCTGACCCACAACTTGGAAGACTTATTTCGAACTCTGATTCATTCCTGTTCTTTCTGCAAACACTTTTCCCAAAAGAAACCATAAGTACATGCTTACTAATATTATATCTATTATCTTATTATTATTAATGAAATATATTTATTATTTATTACTTAATTATTATTCTTATGTTTGCATTTATAATTATTATTATTATTATTATTATTATTATTATTATTATTATTATTATTATTAGAACTATCCCAAATATTATTATTAATTATTAATATTCTATTATCTATTATATATATTATATTATTATTAGAGATTGTTATTATTTATTAACTATTAATATCATTATCTGATTGATTAATTATATCATTTCATTACCTTGAGTATTTTATTTATCTTTCATTATTGCTATTCTTTTCCATATTCGTTGATCGTCACTCAAAATATATCGATATTTTATTATTATTATTATTATTATTATATTAATTATTATGTATTATAGTTTATCTATTCATATTCATCTTCATTATCATCATCTTCATTTCATGATTATTATCTAATTATTATTATTATTATAGTACAATTAAAATAAAAGTCAGTTGTGATTATTTCTATTGTTAATTTATACTTATTATATTATTTTACTTATTATTACTCATTATTATTAATATAACTTATTAATCCTTTCATTATTAATTTATCATTATAATTATGTAATTTTTTTTTTTATATTAGATTATATTATTAGTTGCTTTTCAGTCATGCATATTACTGTATGTTTGTTTGATCGCTTTCGAATTGCGTTATGATTATTGAGTTCGCATTTAATGTATTATTAATTATTATTCATTACCACTTTTTATTATTTTATTCATCTTCTTTATATAATTAGCAAAACTTATCATGGTATCTATTGTTATTATAGATTTCTCGTCTTATATAATTATTATTATTTATTATCTTATTTAGATTCTTATCTACTTATTATTATTTAATTGATATTATATTATTATTATTATGTTCATTATCTTAAATATATTCATATTATATATATTATTAATTATCTTATATTATCATATACTCTTTATCACCTATTACGTATTATTATTATACTTCTATTATTATACCTTTATAATCTATTTTATAATTATTAATATTAGTATTTGTTATATTGTGATATCTTCTTATATACTATTTATATATCATTATATATTTTTAGAATTATTAATACAATTTTTTTTCTTATTTTTTACATTAATGCAAATTATATATTATCTATTTATCCTTATTTATATATTGATTAGACTATTATTTCAGTTACTTATATAATAATAAATATAATTTTATATAATACTATTATATTTATATTTTATTTTAATATTCTTATATTAATTAATGTTAAGATATTTTTTCTTATTTTATATTATTATTATTCAAATTGATTTTAACCCCAGCGAGTTATTATATACTTATTATATGGATGAAATATACTATGGGTGAATTATTATTTTTCTTCTAATTATTGATTTTTCCTACTCTCATTAATTATTTATAATTATCATTTATTTTGATTAACTTATTCACAATATATTATTAATTAAATTATCATTTATTATTCTTTATTTTCTATTCCATTATTATTATATATTATTACTTATTATTATATCTTCATAATTGGTATTTCATCACTGTCACCGAGAAAATATTTATTAGATTTTATTTTATTTTATTATTATAATATATTATATATTATTATTATTATTATTATTATTATTGATATCTATCTATATGATTATTAATATTATTAATGTATTTATCTTTTTGTATTATCGTCTTTAAGTATTATAAGTGTAATTATAATTATTATTATTATTATTATTTATATATTATCTATTGATATTTTTATATTTTATATCTTACTATAATTCCTTAATTATATTCCTTATATATTATTATTATTCTTTTCTTCGTTGCTTATCTTTTTCCATGCTTCTTCCCTCTCTTTTCTGTTTCTATTTATTGAGTTTTCTTTCTTCTGTCTTCTTCTTCCTTTCTTCTCTCTCTCTTTCTTACTTCTCATCCATCGCGCATCTTCTTTTACTCTTCCTTCTTCTTCTTCATTCCAACTCTTTCTCCATGTTTCTTCCCTCTCTCCTTATCAATACTCTAAAGTATTTGAAACAAGATATTTAAAGTGGTAAAACTGCAAATGGAAATTATTTTCTTATACGAAATATGTCTCATTTATTACACCTGTTGCTCTCATACACAATTACAGAAATAAGTGAAAAATAGATATTCAGTTTTCAAGTTGCAAGAGGAAAGGATCTCGGAAGTTTAACTTAATAAGATTTAAGGTTTGCGAGACAGGTGAGCTTTGTAAAGAAAGCAATTAACTCTAGGCTATTATTGCCAGAAACTCTCGAAGACATATAAATCGAAAAATATATAATATCTCCTTATAACATTAGTTAGCCTCTCATCTGAGATACGCAGTAACATTTTAGGGTACGTCCATAACTCAATAAACAAGAAAAAATTGAAAGAATATTCAAACATAGGGCAAACCCAATTAAATACCAGCTCAGACGTTATATACGACTAGCACGACGAATGACAATATACATCTTTTAGAAACAAGGAAGATTGAGAGAGAAAATTATAGACATCTTCAATACTACAATCTCACGAGATATTCATTACAGCAATCTTAATATGATAACATTAACGACTCTTAACACAAGTAATGCGCATAAACCTTTGTCATAAACGATTATCAACCTAAAACTCTTATGCAAAGAATTTCTTCACCTTACCGAAGTGTTATTGAGAAGTCGGAATAGTCTCCTTATAATATGAACAGCGCGCAACATCGATTATTCAAGAAAAAGTAGATAAACATCTTAAGAAGGAATTTTAGAGTGAACTTCAACTCATACGAATCTTACTTTATTAAACGAACGGCTAGCATTAGTAAGTGAAAAGTTCAAACAATATTGACAGATCTTTGATAAATGTTAGAAAGTACATCTTAAAAGAATATTGAACAGTTTTATACTGACACAGTTTAATGTCTACCCCTTAGAGGTAATTTACCGCAAAATTACTCTTACCCTATGTTCTAACGCCTAGTCGGTGATCACTTGAATCACACTATCATCTTATATTTGTTAACAGCTTTGATGGTCACCTAAGTACGGGTATATCTATACTTATCAGCGATGCATCTCATCCATTATCTATAAAATTGTATTAACAACTTTTCTGATTCCACCATTAGAGGCTATTTTCAACGTTCTTAAGCCTGTGCCTCATCGATCACACTATGTTTAATTTAAAACAGTTTGATGTCAACATTAGAGTTATTTCTTAAATTCTAACCGTGAACATCATCGATTCACACTACAATAATTTTTGTAATAACAGTTTTTTGGTGTTCACCGTTTAGAGGTTAATTATAGCGTTCTAAGCCGTTACTTAACAGAC
>JABUQX010093192.1:0-17500 GCA_015478945.1 Trachelipus rathkii | reverse complement strand
TGTATCGAAACCGTGCCTCGTAGAGAGTCGAAGAGGTTGAATTACGGAAAGCTTGTGGGGTACTATGAAAATGCATCGAGCTGAGATAGCCGCAGACAGAATTCTTTATCCAACCTGCAAAAGGAAGTGATGTAATATTAATTATTATTTTATTCTTATAATTTTATATTTATATTATATATTTATATATAATTATATATATAATATCATTTATATAATATATATTTATATATATATATATTAATATATATATATTAATATATATAATATAAATATATACTATATATATATACTTATTCATATTATTTTACAGCCGTTAAGCGTGAGTTAACCCCGAGAACGAAGATACCCCTTCATGTCATATCACTGATGCCGATCTCTTGATATATCGCAACGAAAAGATCGGAATAGTCGAACCGCTACTTGAGGAGAGAAAGATGAACTTAATTTCTTAATCTCAATTCTATCTATAATGGATTCGACCTAGAGTAATTTCTTAAGCGTTATTATATTCATAATGCTATTACAATAGATATTCTTATATATATAATATAATATAATATATATATATATATATTATATACTATATATATATATATAATATATTATATAATTATATTTATAAGTATTAATATATATATATATCTATATATTATATATAAATTATACTATAATATATATATAAATATACTTATATGCTATTTCTTACAAGTGTGATAATATTGTTATCGCCAGTAACCCTTTGTGTCAAACAAAGAATCGAGGTGCCGGGATGCAAGTAGCCTGTTAAGAGAAGTACTGTTGCGAAGACTTGAAGTCGCAAACGTCCCAATAGTACTTAAACACTGACTGGCAACCCAATGATGATCTCCAAAAATACAATGAGCAGCCCCCCACCTTATCTGAAAGGAATATCTCAACTTCCGAATCTACGTAAGTTATACTAATTATTCGATATATTACGAAAAATATACTGAATAAGGCTGTTAAATATAGTATGTATCGAATGTTAGTAGTTCATTCGTTTTGTCTTTCAACGAAAATCTCTCATAACCGCTTCGCCTAAACAATCAGACTTAAACCACTGATGCCCCCAAAGAATTCTCCAATCACGATGAAAGCCCCCCCACCCCCCTTATCTAAAACGAATATCCCAACTTCGGAATCTTCGGTAAGTTAAATTTAATTATTCTATATATTACTGAAAAATATATACTGAAAAATAATGTGTTACATAATATAGTATTTAATTATAATTATAAATCTTCATTCTTTTTCCAGAAAAAGCAAAAACGAAAGGAATCCCGGAACGATTGTAGATGACGGGCCTTTTGCGGGTCCTTCACGTTATAACGATTTCATGATTGAGAGGAGGTTTGATGAACCTCCTACCACCTTTCTCGACAGCATTGTTAAAGGTAAACACTGAAGACTACGCGTAACTCATGGGATCATACGACACCACCGCTCAGAGACGTATCGACCCAGACGGATCTTTAACAGGATTCGCGACCATAAAGACGTACTACAAAGTTTCAAAAAGGAGGGGGGGCTGTTTTTTTTCCCACTTTTTTCCCCCCCGCCCCCCCCCCACAGTTTAGTTGGGGGAATAACAGTACGAGATGATATATCGGGAGATTATACCCTCCGTGCAGATTCCTTTTACAGATAGATATGGACGTCTATTCATATCGAATTCCTCATGAAGAGATTTCTCGACCAAATCTGGCTCAATATTTATCGGACCATTTTCTAGAACTCTTTCAGTTGGAGACCAGCTCATGTTGGACGATTTATTGTAATGTGCAAGATATGCCACAATCGGAGGCATGGGCCCATTGACCTTCGTCTGTGAACCTTCTATACACCCTTTTACACACTAATCAGTAACCTTGTATAAATCAACGAGAATAGGGATATAAACAACCAGTGTAGGATCGGTTCCGGCTATAGCACGGCATGCTATAAGCTCCACTCATGTACCTAAAAAAGCCAGGCCAAACTGCGCCTAAAATAAAAAAATTTTCACCTAAGCGATCTACATAAATAGTAAAAGATGATTGCAGAGTCGATCGGTTTGAATGCACAAAGCTTTCCAAAGGATTCTTTAGTTACCGTAATAGTTAACAAATTACAGTGCCAGGATATTCATTTGGCCTAAAATGAGAACGGAAACTCGAGGATAATGTTTAAGCCTCACGAACAGAATAAGGACTTACCTCTCTTTGTAAAAGGATATGATTCGTTGGTATCCCTAATTTTATATTATCCTTTCTCCTGAGACTTTCCATCAAGATAGCTTTATGTAGTGTAGAACTAAGATATACAGGACACCTTTTTCCATTAGGTTAATATCTGAACTGTAATCCATTAGATCCAGCATGATAAAGAACGAATGCACTGGAATACAGATTGCGACACATGCTTAACTTAATAAATGTAAAGGAAAAAGAGGCGATACATCTACGCTTTGACATTGTGATTAAATGCAATCGGACTTTCTATAACGAGGATGCCTTGAATTGCATAAGACCTCACGTGCAATTACCTTTAATAGTATGTACATTATGTGACCATGAGACAAATAGCTAATAAAAAAAGGCAATCACCAACATGATGCATGCATTATTCAGTGTGGGATATGCAGAGAGAAGTACGGAATAGAAGGCGAAAATACCAATGTTTTATGAAGAAAATCAAGGTTCCAACAGATAAGCCTTTCCCACACGTAAGTCTAACTTTCCTTCATTAACACCGCAAATGCAATATATTTATAATCATATGCTTTATATTTTAGCATACATTCATGATATAATGTTTAATCTTTTGTTTCTACTCAGCAACAATCGTTTCAGGGGTAGGAGAAATAGTAGAAAACAGATTATGTGTGAATATTGGGAACCTATTTCTTTTTCGTTGTGGTGCCTCCTTCTTTTCATCCAAGTCTCTTCTCTGGAACTCCTTACCTTCATCTGTTTTTCTTGCTGCATTTAATTTTCCCCTTCTTCAGTCTGCCGTCTGAGCTTACTTCAGAGATTTGTGATAGGCTTGGAATTGGATGAGTTTTCATTTGATTTTGTTTTTGTTTTGTTTTTTTGTTTTTAATTTATATTTGTTTCCTCCTTGAAAAGGGCTGCGCCCGTGAGCAGTGAATATATATATATATATTATATATACTATATATATTAGATAACTATATAATATATATATATAATTATGTATATATATATATATTATCTGTATATATATATATACTATACATTATTATATATACTTATAATAATATAATAACTTTATAGATATATATATAATATGGCGTTATATATATATATATATATTAGTATATTATACTATACTATATATGTATTATATATTATATATATACTATATATATATATATATATTATATAATATATTATATATATTATATTATATATATATATATCATATATATTATATGTATATTTATATAATATATATATATATATATATATATTATATTTATATACTATGAGTATAGCTATATTTATATATATATATATATTTAATAATATATTATATACTATATAGATATATATATATAAATATATATATAGTAATTAGTGTATGGACATGACATCCGCATCGCATCCGCATTTGCGGAACAACCCGCACCTAAATTGACATCCGCATCCTCATCCGCATCCGCATCCTCACTTAACGGCAATTCAAGCATCCGCATCCGCACTCCTCTTTTGAAAAATGAGGAGGTTGACAATTTTGCTTTTGATTAAATGCATATAACAAATATTATTTGGCATCTTTATCAGTAATGAGTTTATCGGAATAGATTGTAATTTTTAATTTCGATTCTTTTATTTAATATATATACGAATATTAAAAATTATACGATAGTGATATATATATAATATATATATACTAATATATTTATATATATATATATATATAATAAATATCATATATAATTATATATATATATATTATATAATATTTATATAGTATAATATTATATATTATATTATATAATTTTCTTGTAATTGTGTTTCCAGATTACTCGGATATTATAGTATATATATATATATAGTATATACATTATATATATATATTAATATATATATATATATATATATTATATATTATAAATATATGCTTTCTTTTTTTCTTTTTCTTTTTCCTCTTCCAGGAATTCTTCATCCTGTTAGCCGCGCAACGTCTTTCTCCAGACATGTTCCTCTCCTGCACTATTCCTCTTCTCTTAGCACTCTCATTTTTGGTAGCTAACATCTTTCCAGAGAGTCCTCTACTGACTCCGCTCATCTCTTCTTCGGTCTTTCCCTTGATCTTCTGCCCTCTGGTGTTTCATTCCCCACCTTCTTTCGCATTCTGTGTTGCTCCAACATCTCCAGATGTCACCACCATCTCAATCTCCTCACATCCATCTTTCAGTATCATTCGTCACTATCCCTATATCTCTCTAATTACTTCATTCCTGTATTCTGTGTCTCTGCCTACTTCTCTCTCCAATATAGCTTCACTATTACGCGCTTATCTCCGCCGTGTTTGATCTCCTACTCTCTTCCTGTATTCTATCGTTTTTGTTCTAGTGATTCCGCTCCGTACAGCTCAGCGCCAGGAGTACCTAGTTGTACTGTGTGAACATCCATCTTCTATTAACCGTCCTTATGTCCGATTGTTTCCAATACCTATTCCACATGGTTTTATACCGCTTTCATAACTAAATGTGCCCTCTTTTCTTCCAGTTCTGTCGCGTAATTCTTCTCGTCCACTTACCTCCTCGCATTCTGTTCATAACATCTTATCCTAGTATAGACATATTGCGAAAGTATAGATAATAACCAAAAGGTTACGAGTCTCCTCCCGCTCAGCACCAGCCATCCTCATCCACGACGTTCTCAATGTGGCTACACGGTTATTGATGTTAAAATAGTGCGTCTGTCTTCTGTACGTTCGATCCTACGATACGTCTTCCTCCATTTCCTCAGCAGGCAAAAAACAGCCACCCGCGTACATCAGAAAATCGAGTGCATCACGTCTCTACTCGCAATTGCAAACAATTGGCGCGAGAATGCTCCGATAATTGCCAATTATAATCCCCTTCAGAATAGTCTCCAAGAGTAATCTAACTCACGAATAGGTTCATAATACACCACAGTACTAAAAGATATAATAAAACAGAGTTGGCGATAACAGCTCCCAGTGCATCACTTCTGTTTCACCCGATGCGCAACTGCATCCCAGTCGTTCGTCCGAGACTCAGTTCTTAAAACGCTCCCCGGTATAAAGCTTGTGCATTTGTTTGGACGATGAAGTGTCTTCCTTGGCTGTGTTCTGTTATCTACCCCATCATTTCTCCGATACATTCCTCCTACGATAGCTCTACCTCAGAACTTTCCTTGGCGCACTCATAATCTAGAATGCCGTATATTGCCAGGTGCAATTGACACGCTACAAAGAAATCTTCTTGCCTATATTCCTAGCATTCTTCTCCGAGACCATTCTTAGTGCTGTGAAAAATGAGGTTCGTTACGTTCCTCTTCCTCTTCCTGATACCCGATACTGTTCTCTGATGATCTCGGCTCTTTACTTATACTCTCTCTAGCCTCTACTTCCAATATTCTTTCGTATATATATATTTCGTGACCAGATTGTATCCATCAGTGAATTTAACATCTATAATTAAGTACAATTCCTATGCATTCTTAATCTACCCATTATATATTATAATCGTATTTATTTTGATTGTCACCCTACTTCTTTCCTGAAGTACTCATTCCCTTTACATCCATACACATGTTCATTCATAACTATAATATATGAATTCTCTCCCTCTCAGTACTCCTCTCCTATCTTCCTACCAATCAAATCCACAGTTCTACTCACATTAATAGATGTACTATTATAAAATGTTTTACTTAAAGGGAAAGTGTAAATATTATTAATTTTTGGGAGCTCTTAGAACACACACAGTATATATATATATATATATATATATATATATATTATTATATATACTTAATATTTAATATTTATAGTCAATTGTGTGGTTTCACAGAGAACTATATAATTTCCGTAATATTTATTTCGGGTTTCTCAGTAACACCCCAATAATATACAGAATTCTCATGATAGGTGACTCACCTTATTATAAGTTAGTAGGTATCTCATACTAAGCTTCAGTAGAAAAAATAAAAAATTATATCACTTTTTTTAAATGGCATACTGACTTTGCTTTTATATATATGTAAGTTACATATATTCAATATTAAATAGAGTAAATAGTTTTACTCTGATATAATATATATATAAATATAAGTATATTATAATAGTAATATAATACTAATAATGTACTAAATATATAATATCATGTATAATATAATAGTATGTATCTCCTATATATCATATAAATATTGGCCATGATATATAAAATATATATATTATTGCTATAAAGGTACTGAATATATAGCCCTCCACGGTCTATAGTAATATATATAATAACGACATATATATATAAATATGTTTTTATAGTATAATATAATAATAATGTGTATTTGTCGCAGCATATTTCTAAAAAGGATTTTCAATTTTGTAATAATATGTAATTATTTATTGTTGTATATGTAAATAATATGTAATATTAGTTTTTCATTTATTAAAATAACTCAAACGATGTCTAATATGATAAATATACTATACTATCATGTATATATATTTTATTATGTGGATGTGGGTGATTGATGATGAGAGGAGAGGTATGGTAGCGTCTGTATAATTATCCCTCTCAATATATAAATATAATATATAGGTATTATTTATCCATTGATATTATTTATAATATAGATAAATTTCTAATATCATAAATTATTTCAGAAATGGAATATAAGTTATTAATATTATATATACAATGAACATAGACTTTAACTAGTACTATCTTATATTATTATCAATAACTATAACTCGCTACATATGTATGTGCATAATATATATTACTGAGTATATATACCTTAAAGACTAGCTCCCTATTATAATGTGTTGTGAATCATATAATATTATATATATTTATATATATATACTATATATATATATATATATATATATATAAATTATATGAAGTTTTAACGATATAAAATAAATATTTTAATACTTACAATATAGGTTCTTGTTATGCTTAATGATTACGTAGTTCACTTAGATTCAACTAACTCATAATTAGTATATAATATATAATTATTATTATCGATATTACAATATGAGTTTATAATATTTAGCTACATTATTTAATATATATAAACTTATATGCATATTTATATTATTTTACATGTTTATAATAATATTAGTTATAAAATGTATATATTAATAAACATATAAATATTACATCTGTATTACATATATTATAGGTATATTAATTTGTATATTATGATGATAAAATGTACATGTATTATGTGTGTATGTGTTATATATTAGTTTATAGTTTTAAGATGATCGCTTAATTACACAATATGTCTTGCTGATTTTAATATATATGCAAATTACTTGATATATAATGGTGAGAATATTTTTTTAAGGCGCGAAGTTTTATGAAGTAACCAAATAGTTAAGTTAAACATTTATATATATATTAAATAAAAATATAGGAAAATTTAAATATATTGTAAAGTAATAGATATATATATAAGTATTAATAGAATAACTTTATTATTTTAATATAATATTATTTCAGTATTTGTAAACGGAAAAGATATTTATATGTATAATTATTAGTATTTCATTATTTTAACCTAAAATGTTTTTATTGAACTATATATATATTCTATATTATGATATGTAATAAATATTAATAATTATAATTATTTAGATATCTCAGATAAACATTTCATTTTTGAATATGATGAATAAAAACATATTTTATTATTATACATTTTTGACTGGACATATAAACTAATTTTAATTAAAAATAAAAAAGAAACGCTTTTTTGGTACAATGAATCTTGGTTATAATAAGATTATTACTACCTCACGTAAAAATAACATGATTATAGTTATTTAGGGTCATAATAAGCAATAAATACTATATATAATAAACAAACAGCTCAAACACACTTATATATATATATATATATGATTATAAAGAGGGCTACCCTCATATACACCCTACTACACCCTCATCCGATAACATCTACCCTCACCCCCACCCACTCATTAGTTAATACTGCTTTACTGTCGTATTTACTCATAATACTATATTATAATTATAAAAAATTATAAATATGGTATTAATATACATAATACTATATATATATTTTACTATGATTATCGATATCATTACATATATTATATAGTATTTTCATCATTACTATTTTGTTTTACTATAAAATAAATACATATATGTTTAAAAATAACTAATAAATTACATTATTAAGATACCCATTAAAATAATAAATAATAAAAATAAATGATAATATTTAATTTAAATATTAATTAATTAATAATAAGTTAATAAAACATAACCTCATCAGTAGAACTATAATAATAATAATAATAATAAGTAATACATAATAATTAATATGAATAATAATAATAAGTAAGTTATGAAATTTGAATAAATAATACTTAATTAATAATATTAATAATAATAATAATAAAATAATAATAATTTATAAGAATAATAATTAAAATAATATTATTAGTAAATAACATATTATCATAATTGTAATTTTCATTATATATTTGCATCATTTCTCTTTTATATAACACTTATATTTTCATTTTGATATGAAATTTTTATTCTTATAAGGGAGTTAAAGATTTATTTCATTACAAGTATTTTAATTTTGCTTATATGTTAATATATAATATATAATATACTGATTAAAAATACAAATTTAAATATTGAATGTTTTTTCATAAAATTAATTTAAAATATCTATTTTCAGATATTTTCCTAATTAATAATAAAAAATTAATATTACCATGTATATGATTTGAGGGTAAATCCTCGGTAAATATGAGGATGGTAAAAATACATACAATATAAGACAGATACCCTTAACGGAAGAGATATTTGATATACGATAATACTTTATTTTATAGGCCATTCTAATTCCGTGTACAATTCGCTCGTGGATACGTACCAAAAGAGGTCTTTTTCCCGAACTTTCAAATTTCAATACCGCTAACGCAGAATTGGTTCTCGATCACGATGTTTAAAATCTACTAAAATTTGCAATTATTCGGACAAAAGATGATCAATTAAAATTAGGATCCTTGATGGTAGTTCCACAAATTTTAGGAGCTCTTAGAGAGACCCTTGAAATTTTAGGAGTCTTTTGTAGATGGTTGAAAGTTTAGGAGTCTTAGTCAGACGCTTGAAATTTTAGAAATCTGAGTCAGACGCTTGGAATTTAAGGAGATCGGAGTCAGATAACATGGAATTTTAGGAGTACTCGAGAATCTATGTTAGATTTGGAAATTATATAAACTATAAGAGTAAATCATAGTAACCTCGAAGGGACATCGTCTACGAAACATATTTAGGACATCTAAGTCCAGCGCGCCAACCTATGACACCATTTATCAGACATAAGTCCTGAAAGCTCCAAACAGCCATCTAGCAAAATATTTCCACACAACGAATCGTCCATTCAGACCACCGTCCGAAAAGTAGTTTATATTGATATGCAATCACTTACACATTTATATCAGCATTCATTTTGATGTATGATTAGTCGGGAACAATTTATTATATATGCCGATAAGCAAAACACTGGTTGAGACATTGCAATAATTTTAAAATAAATTCATTTCAGCTACTATTTATGAGTGTTAAGAAGAGTACCAATTTTATATATGCTGTACAACGGGCAAACCTAACAGATAACTATTAAGCATTCAGAAGAACAAGCTATAACATTCTTAACAAAATTTCTATATTAACAGAGTAATATATAAGTAACCAATAAATAGCATACAATAAATAACGTAACCCTATTCACATCCTTTTTCATGTGCATGGCTATATTTAACATTTATAAATAGTTAATTTTTTATTTGTAGTTACATAGTAATATATGTAATAATAATATGAATTTGAACACTGTGGAATGCTTCTATTATATATACTATATATATATAACTTATTGTTAATATGAAAACTAAGAATAATATGCCACACTATAGAAACAAACATCATAAACCCCCCACAACACACACACTAATATCACACACTAACATCATACACTAACACTAACACACAACAATATAATCATAACACACACAATTAACGACACACTTGTGACACACACTTAATATCTAATATGTTTCTAATATACCTAGAAAACAAAATGTTATATTACAAATAAAGCCAATCATATAGCTAAACACTACTGAATCTTAATAAGTATATATAAATATAAATTTATCTCCTCAGTATACTAAATATAAAAGTTAACTAAAATCCTAAATATATTTAAAATAAACATGTTTTCTTAAGTTACATAATAATTTTTTATAATCACTGCAGTAAAGAGAGTACTATACAGAGATATTATTTGAAAAAACGTATACCTATATACTACACCTTTTCAAGCATATCTGTGTTATATCATATGTTATATATTATTTATACAAAAAAAACATTGGTTAATATTATTTATGAGCAAAGATTTATCATAATCCTTTGATTACTATATATTATCATACTGACTATAACGGTATAATATAAATGCTAATAGTATTACCCCATAAATTTTTATTACGCCTATTATAACATTGTAATATTTAAACAAAAAAATCATTATTTAAGACAGGACACAATACTTTTTAATCACACGTTATCAATATTTATACTATAACGAATTAGACTGATATAATATATAGTCTCGGTAGAATATAATATAATGGATCAATATTACTGGATAAACAAACACAAGTCTAAGAATAGAATAAGGGATATTTCATAACTCAATTCACGGAGTAAAGGCTATAATAGTGACTAGGTTCCCAGCATTATCACATGGTAGTAGCATAATATATAGATGAGCGGATAGTGTCCAAACGTGGGAATTAGCATCCCCAAGTCTACACGTATTATTAATATAATTAATATATTAATATATTTATTATATATATAGTATAATATATTATACTATATATATATTAATTATATATATATTAATATATATATAATATATTTAATTAATTATATATAAATATATATATCTATATTTATATAGATAATATATATAATATATATATTGATATTATATATTTATATATATATATTAATTATATTATAATATATATATAACTGCTATTCCAGCGATCTTCAACTCTGTATAAAAAAGTAGGTGTGTAGTAGCCACTACCGACGAACTTATTTCAGAGAGGAATAACAAAACTATTCTTCTAAAATATTAACGTGTTGAAAATTGTTTCATATTTTAAAATGTGAAATTTATTGTACGCAAGACGCTACTATTGACTCATATCTAAACGCATAAATTTTTAAACCGCAACATACTCAGAGATTTTTTTACTGATTTGTGGGTTACAACACCGCACATAACCGCTCCCTTGAGGTGGTAATATTCATCACCCTCGTTGTGTCTGAGAGTTTATGGAACATATGTGAATTACCCCCAGCCCATCAGTGAGCTCTCTAGAACCCAATTTTAGAAAGATTTAGGAAAACTTAATGAAAACTTTTAAGAAGAAAAAAATAACTAATAAATCAAATATATTATTAAGGAAAATAAGCAAATAAAAGAATTATATAAATTAAAAAATAAATAAAAATAAGTTAATAATAAATACAAAAAATAAATAAACAATTAAATAAATAATGAAAAAAAAATTATAAAAAAAATTAAATAAAATATGAGAAATTGAGACGCTAAGACCCCTTCTATAGAACCCTTTTAACTTGACGCTTTTGACTCCGAGCAAGCGCTATTTGAATATTACAATGATTAATTTAAGGACTCAGCAGCCTTGTTTGATACTTATTATCATCTTCATGATCACTTATCCTTAGATTTACCAGATCTTTCATCGAATCTTTGTCCTCATTTAATAGAATGACATTGTGTGGGGAATCCTTTTTGTGTGTTAATTTGTGTTGAAACTAATTAGCTAATACTCTCTCAAAGGTGTTTACCATTATATCCGCACCGGGGATGCGCTAGGTGAATCGGCCTATGGGTCTTTCGGCCTTCCGGGGAACTATCGGGTGGACTATTTCCCCCCCTCGGGAGCGTCTCCGGAACCCCGCTCTTTGGTTTTTGGGTGTTGTGAGCGGGGGTTCTTCCGCCCTTCCCCTACGGGGTATGTGGAAAACGTCCCCCCCTGTGTTCTCCCTCGGCTCGAGCCCCCTCCTTTGCCGTGTAATACCTTTGACAAATAATATATTATATATATATATTATATATATATTTATATATATATATATATATATATTATATATTATAATAATATATATATATATACTATATATAATTACTACTATTATATATATATATATATATATATAATATATTATATAATAGTATATATATATTAATATTCTATATATTATAAATATAGTATATATATCTATTATAAAATATATATATATATATATAATTATATATATATAGTATAAATATATATATATAATATTATTAATATAATATATATATATATTTATACTATATATTAATATATTATCTAATATTATATATATAATAATATATTATATATATATATATATTATATTATATATTATATATTAATATATATATATATATATATATTATATACTATGTCCCCTCGCCGGCTTTCGAAGCTCCCCCAAAAATAAAAAGACAATTTTTTTTTTAAATTCGTACTAAAATTATTTACAGAGGAATATAAAAAATGTATAATAATTTTTTCCTGTAGCTATTGTTGTGTTTTTGAAGATATGTTTTATTTTTTTTTATATTTTTTTCACTCGATATCTCTTTTTTTTCCCCAGGATTTCAACAAATGTATTCCTTTCCCTGTATAAGTGGTGGTATATGTGAATTTTTTGTGAGAGCTAATTCCACGTAATTGTGAGACATATCCGATCTATATAATTGGTCACCTTATACTCTGTATTAGATATGGCCTATAGTATAGTAAAATAATTCTCATAATATTATATAACTACTTTTACTCGATGGTAATATTGTATTATATGAATAATAATCTCATTCATTATTAATCTTATTAGTAACTTGTTAGATTATATATTATTATATATATGTATCTCCACAATTATTTTAGCTACTATTATACAATATATATATAAATTAATTGTATATATAAATATATTATTTTTTTCCTCGATAAAATTTTAGCAGGATTTCCACAATGTATTCCTTTTCCCTGTAGCTATTTAAGTTTTTGAAGATCTTTGAGCTAAGAACTTATTTTATCGTCATATTTGTTTAATATATATATAGTTATATATTTAGAATAACGATTATATGTAAATAAAATTTATTAAGTTAATAAATGGCTCTATAATACATTATAAAAATTAAGTATTTAGTTATATATATATATATAATTACCTAATTAGTTATATATAATGCGTGAGTAAAGAAAAACTTTGTTAGTTACGTATTATTAAGAAAGTTATATAATTCCTGTTATAGGTCAGTTATATATAATGATAAATAAATATATTTGACTATGTGAAGTTCAAAATACATTTTAAATGAATGAGTCAATTTTTTTTTATAAAGGTATAAATCCAAAAAATTTCAGTTCTAATAATTATTTATATTCATTTATTAATTTAAATTTCCCTTTCAAAATATAAACTTTATCAAATATTAAATACATTATAATTATCCAATTATAATTATAATTTAACTTTGTATATAAAATATATGAATATTATAATTTTAATTATTAAAATTTAAACACTAGTATAAATGTCCCAAGTATATGCTTTGAATATAGGTGTGTAAATTAGTGATTATATACGTATATGTTATGTTAATAGTAATGTTAGCTCCGATATTACTGATAATGTATAGTAATAGGTATAACTATTTACTATATATTGTTATATATAGTATATTATTATTATAGTAATCAGTTTATGCTGGTTAGTTTTGATGAAAGTCATATGATTTTATTCAGTTATTGATATATATTTTATATGTTAATTATTTTATAGTTCATAGTTTTAGTTGCTACTTGAAAATTTAGTAATATATAATGTTATAACATTGTTTATAAATACTATGTATAAATATTAATTGTGTATGATATATATTATGTGTATCGTATATATATATATATATATATATATATATATACGCTTATATATATATATATTGACTATATATATATATATTACCTATATATATATATATATATATATAATATATATATATATATAGTATATATATATGTATTATGATAGATGTATGTATGAGTTTGTTATTCTGTGTGTATGTTAGTGTTACGTATGTTAGTGTTTTATAGTTGTGTTACGTGTGGTTATAATATATATATATATATATATATATATTATTATATATATATATATATGTGTCGGTAGTGTGTGTTAGTTAGTATTATATATATGCTGTGATAGAATTTTGTTATTTTATTTAATATATATGTTATATATATATTATTAAATATATGATATATATGGGATTATTATATATAATTCTTATAGTTCATTCAATTATTTGTAATATGTTCCTCCTTTTAGACAAGAATTAATGAATTACTTAAATATTATATATATATAAGTAAAATATATATATATAAAATTATAATTGATATGTTATATATAAAATGATACATGCTCTATAATGTATAAAAAAAGTGTGGAATATAAAGTAGTATTAATCGATTTTGTATATGTTATATTTTGTTATATATTTACTGCTGTTAAAAGTATTTATGGAAATTTGTTTTATATAAAATTGTATATGCTGTTATATTAATATTCTGCTTGACTATTTAAAAGTATTTAAATATTTGTTTAATTTTTCTCGTATGATTATATATATATTATAATATATATATATATTATTATATATATTAGATATATAGTATATATATACTATATATAAATTATATATATATATATATATTATATATATATATATATATATATAATACTATATATGATTACATTATTTATCATGCGCACCCTCGTGTGCACATATATGTAAATTAAGTCTTATTAATTATATGTTGGTAAAACTTTAGTGTTACCCTTAGTTGTATCCCAATAATATTATTACTACTATATATTGTTGTCATTGTGAGTTATAGTGGTGTTTGTGTTGAGTGTGTAGTGTATGTTGATGTGCATTATGATTAGTATGTTATGAGTGTGAGTGTGTATTGTATTAGTAGTGTTAGTGTGTTAGCATGTTGAGTTGTGATGTAGTGAGCTAGGTGTGTTATTAGTAGTGTTGTTGATGTATGTAGTGTATGAGTGTGTAGTGTGTAGAGTGTTATTGTGTTAGATGTTAGGGTGTGTGTATATGTGCGTATGCGTAATATATATTAATATATTTACTATATTTCTATAGTTTATATATGTATCATATCGCTTAGCGTATTAGTATATTGTAATTATCAGATTAATAATTATTCTAATTATGTAAGTATATAAATTATATTAGCTATGAGTTAATTAGTAAAATTTAACATTGAGTTATTTAAGGTTATATTTAAATAAGACAATTAACATCATGATAAAAAATAGTTAAAATATATGCTTATATCGCTTTTTATGTAATAGCTAAACCTAGCTATCGGGTGACCTTTATTGGCGTCATATGATCAAAACCCTAGTGGGAAATTTGTTATAATCGGCTATAACATCGGATCATTATATACATATAATTATTATAACTGTATATATATTACTATTTATATATATATATAATAATATAAGGTATATATATATATTCTAACCACAATAGCTACTATATATATATATTACTCAATATATATATATATATATATATATTTAATATATTCATAGGTCTAGTTATTTATAAAAGTTATATTTATATTTATAAGGAAACAGGAAAAATAATGAGCCAGACGTAAATCAATAAATTGGGGTAAAAACTTATAACCAAGTTTGAGTGACAATGACGTTCCTCGACAGTATAAAAGGATATTGTAACAAATTAGGTAGAAAAGAAAAATGATTCGAGCAAACTTTATCAAAAATAATAGCTAACTTTAAGGCTATGTATAAGGGTTTAGCCTTATATATAAGTATATATAAATAAGTCTAGGTAAGTGAGAAAAATTGAGAAGTATGTATGAATAAATGTAGGTAGTATATGAAGTTGAGGTGATATATATATATATATATATATATATATAGGTGGTGTATAAGGCTCCCTACTTTAGAGGCTCATGTATTATTGCTATATTTGTGTTTTATATGCTTTATATTTGCTTATTATATGGTCCCCTATACAAATTATAGTTTCTATTTTTCAGTGGATATTAATATTATTAACAACTTAGTTTTTCTAGAAACAATGTTTTAAAAAATGTATCTTTTTTTTATAAAAAATAAAAATCGTTATCTTTTACATCTAAAGAGAATAGTATTGTTTCGATAAAAAAACAAAAATGTGTTTATACTATATATTATCTATACAACAAGACCATATATTTAGTACTTTATTTCCCATAAATAATAAAACATTTGTAATATTTTTATATCTAATTGATATAAAATATAAATTCATTACGTGCAATCATTTAATGAGTTAGAAGGCTATAAAAATAATCGTTAAACCTTGACTCAAACCCTCGAATTCGTTTTATTCAAATATCCACTTAATATACTAATATCAAATCAAGTACTCGTTCTAATAGCTGGTATATATCTCACAACACACTCTGACAATTTCTCACATTAAAGTCTTCGTGAAAGGCTTCTCCAATTAAATATCACGACAGTCTTGCGTGAATTCTGTAACAATTTCTTCATTTGTCACATCCGTACTAATGGACTAATATAACAGAGAACGTATACCTTCCTCCCTATACTCTTATCGTAAGTTTTCTTCAACAAATTAGTTCGGAGATCCATCTATACAGTCAAGCTAAACAAAGTCTTACCTCAGGCTTCAAAACATATACGAGCCTTCTTCGAAATAACTTCAATGAGTGGTCTTCTTCACGTACTATCAGGATTAAACTTCCCTAGAGTCTTCATCTAATACACTACTAAATAAGTTCTCTACATTACATATAGAGATGAAAGTATCCACCATAAGTGTAGTCAAATTAGACGAACTACAATATCCCTTTATCCAGACCCGAGTTCTTCTTAAACTAAATATACACATACCACCAATTAAAACACACTTGCGTTTATCGAAAACACAGATAAATCCTCCTAATTTAAATCACCATGAACCAGCAGAAATAGTTCTCCAAACTATGAATATAAACCACACCGCCAAACCTA
>JABUQX010093191.1:25000-46307 GCA_015478945.1 Trachelipus rathkii | reverse complement strand
AAAAATATATATATCCTATAAATAATTGTTCTTTGTTGATACTATTGGTTGTGTGTGGTGTGTGTATGTTGAGTATTGAGTTGTCTTGGTGGGGGTTATACGTATTTATTATTCTATATATATATTATTATATATATTATTTATATATTTATACTAATTATAGTCTATTATATATATATCGTATATTATGATTATATTTTATTATTATATTTATATATATATTTATAGTTTCGTTATATTTATATTTGGTATTTGTGGAAAGTTTTACAAATCTTAGTTTCATTATTTTTTCAGTATAAATTATTTTCTGAACTTCATTCTGAAAATTTTTTCTAAGTTTAGAAAAGTTGTTGTTTCTGTAAACATTTTCTTTAATTTGCGTATTAGTCTTTTCTGTGCATAATTTCCATGAAGCTTTTACCAGTTTTTACTCACTATAATGACATTTTATTTTAAAATATACTTCCTTATACTTTAACTTTTTTCTTAAACTTAGATAATTTTTTTTTGATTAGCTTTAGAAATTTTTTTTTCAAGAAAATATTTTACTGTTTCTTAATTTTATTTGTAACTTTCCCTATATTTATTATATTATTATTTTTATATATATATTTATATATTTTTTATTTTATTTTTTATTTATTATTATTATATTTTTTTTATCTCATATATTTTTTATTATTTAATTAATATCGTATATATATATATATATTGTTGATATATTATAGTCGCTTTCTTAGTATATTTGGTTACGGTTTATTGTTTAGTACTATTTATATGGTAGGTCGGAGTTTAGGGGTATTGTATTTTTATGGTTGTTTGTGAAAACAGAACGGTTTTTTTTTTAATTGTGGTGGGTGTTTGTGTGGCATAAAAGAAGAACGTGTTGTTTTTTGTAGAAGACAAAATGTTTTGTTTTGTTTCTTTTGGGTTAAAAGTTTCTTACCGCCGGGCTGTGGGTTGTGTTGGGTTGTCCTGTGTCTTTTTATGGTAGTGAGTTGTTTGGAGAAGGATGTTTTTAAATTATATTCAGTAATTACGCATATGCCCCTTGCGTAGGCTATATATTTTAGTTGAATATTATTTAACGTCTGCGTTTATATAGTGGCAGTTTGTTATTATATAGGGGGGGGTGATAAGTTATATAGTATACTAGTGGTATTAGTGTATTATCTTTCTTAGTTGGGGCGGTTGTGGTTCGGCGGGTTGGCTTTCTGGGGTAGTGGGCTTTGGGGGCTCGCGGTTGCGGCTGGCTGCGGGTTATACTTAAGTAGGTTTATTTTGGGAGGGTACTTGGGTTTTATGTTGTATACTTAGCGTTATTTTTGTTATTTTTTGGAGTTTCATTAACTACTACGCGTATATATCGTATGTAGTGATATTGTTATTTTAGGGTCGTGAGTTATATTTAATGCTTCGTTTCTTTTTTACGTGTTTGAGTATCATCTTATATTATTATTGGTTCATACTGCTGTTTAGGTGAGATATTTTTTATTTTGGATGTATTATCATTTATCAAAAAGCGATGGTATAAACTAGGGTTGACTTAAAAAAATTAACGCGTTCTCTCGTTCTCTTTCTTTAAAAAAGATAAAAACATCGTTTTTTTTTAAATAAAAGATCCTAAAGTGGCTATAAAATTTCTAATATTTAAGTTGTCATCTGTTTTTTTTTAAATTATCTTAATTTTCAAAGCTCATTAAATTAAGTTCTCATATAAAGATCCTTATGCATTAAGAGTACCAGGAAAATGAAAGGTGGAAGATGACGTATACTTTTTTTTTTTTATTCATTTTTTTTTTTTCATGTATAGTTAGTATTCTCGCCTACTTTTTAATAAAAGTTTTATTAGTGCTCTTCTATTTACATATGAATAATAATTTTTATACATTTTCATAATGAAATGAATTCAATTATTATTTTATTATGTAAACGACAATAGTTTTCTTTTTTTTATACTATTTCATTTATTGTGATGTATATTTTACAAGGAACAAGTTTTAATTTTATTTTAACATTATTTTTTTTAGTTTTTTTAATAAGAATTTTGTTATCCTTTATATATTTTGTCTTCTTTTTCACTAGTTATGGGAAAGTTTATTTATTATAGTATATATATATATTATTATACTATTTATATTCTATTTTTTTTTTTTTATTTTTTATTTCTATTATATTTCTATTTTCCTTTTTTTCTCCTCCAAGTCATCTGGTGGTAAGCTTGCTGGTGAACAAGCATGAAGTCAGAAAAGAAAAGGCGAAGAAAATGTCAAAAGTTGCGATAAAGAAAAGCCAGCCCTTACTCTTTTTCCCCTCCCCTCTTGGTTTCCCATTAATTAGTCGAAGGACTTCGTCGCAGTTTCAAATAAAATCCACCCTTTTACTATTGCTTCATCGGGCACTGTCGACAGACGCTTGTCACTATGGTAAATCGTCAGTGTTGTATTTAGGTGATTTCATTTTTTCACCTTTTGACCGCAGGTGGCCTCTACAACCATGAGCCCCCCTTCTACAAATTACTTCCCGCCATTCTCTCTTTATATACTTTCACCAGTTGTTAGTTGGTTCTCGTGATGGGAAACTTCATTCTTTCTCCTCTAGACCATTTTCGCTTTCACAGGAGTGCGGAAATCTTCCTCTTCGAGTCTTTACAGCCGGTTCAGTTTTATTCCTATTTAAGACAGGCCGTAAGCTTATCCATTTCAAAGGACTCGCTCTTTACATCAAGCTGACCATTTGTGTTTGTTTGCTTTTTTTTCATCCGGTCATGGTCTCTTTTCCAGCTTGACCAGACCTTATCGAGTCGTCACATCATCATTTCATTTATTTCTCTTTCTTGTGTTTTATCCCTTTTCTTCACCACCACACATATCTCTATTTAATTACTGTTCTTCATGTTGGGGTTCCTCTATTTTAGTGTCTAATTCTTCTCAACAGCCGTAGTTCGATGCCCTCTAACGCATATGTCTTCTTAGGGTCTGACACTATTGTAATCTTGTAGATTTTGAGGTTTTCTCTTGGTCTTATTCCTATTGTTATCTGGGCATCAGTACCTCATTTTTGGGTTTTCTAGTATTTTGTGGTTGGGTGTTTTTTTTTTTTTTTTGTCAGATATTACGCTTACTATGTCTATAGCAATATCATATCGTGCCATTGTGAGAGGTTTACTATCCTCTAGCGCGCTGATAGGAACTGGTAGGCGCGCTGTCTACGGATGTGCACGCGGGAGAGCATTTATTATTTGTTGCATCCGAGGCCCAGGCTTGCCTGGGGCTCAGTGTCGCGATTCATCAATTTTCGCTACTCAGAACTCTGCATCCTTATCCGTATCGCTGTTTCTCGGATCGCGGCGAACCGTCATACGCGTAGGGAAGGTAATTTGGGGTAAGGACTGTTCTTATTGACACTTGTTGTGCCAGGGGGCCTGCTCTAGCGCGGGGCGATTCTAACAATAACTTCTGACATCTGGGAGGGGGTAGGCGTGGTCGTGGGACTTCTACATCCATACTTGGAGAGCCTAAGCGTCTGTATCTTAGTCGTCTTACTGTTGCCGAAGCCCTCGCGTTTTATTCGAGCACGCGCTGGCCTTGAGAGGTGGCTCTCTAGTTGCCGTAAGTGCTTTCGTCAAACTCCTGTCTTTGAGGAGTTGTTTCGCTTTCTACACTATAAACGGGCTAATTTATCATATAGGCCGCATTAATAATAGGTAGGGCACCCTCCACTGCATCTCCCATTCTCCATCATCTCTAAACACGCATTTCCTGTCATGGCACGCCCCTGCACCTGTCCAATTTTTCTTTCATAACCCGCAATCCATATACAAATTGAATAACCAAGGAGACATAGTACATCACTGTCTCACTCCGCTCCGCTATTTTATGTACTAATACCAATCACTTTTGACAACATTTATTCTTACACCCGCTTCACTATCATCGACATAAATCTTTTTGATTCCATTCAGAAGCCCTATCACGCACACCAACTATATCCTACTAAGCACCTGCCATATGCCTTCCTCCTTTGTACCCTATCATACCCCTGTTGCCAATCCATAAAAACACCTAAATGCAATTATTCTTCCTCTCCCTCCCACTTTTTCTCTATCATTTGCCTCTTACAATGTAAAGATTTGATCCACACATCCCTACTAACTCCTAAAGTCGCACTTGTTGGCTTGGGATGCATCGCAGAGGCGAGTCTTCTTATGGGTCACTTCTGGTCGGCGTGCACTGCGTTTCGTAGCCTAAACCATGAGCGTGTGTGTCGGTTTGGGTGCGGTCGCAGTCACTATTAGTTCGGGGATCCCGTACAATCGTATCTGTTTCTAATATGATATTCTTGAATGACGCTTGAGGGTTGTGGCGGTGTGCGTGGGCCTGTGTTTGTGCTGCGTGGGGGAGTGTGGTGTGTGTGGCGTTGCTAGTGAATTGTGTGCTACAGTTTGCCTGTTTTTATCTCCGCTTATATCTCTCTGCTTTATTATAAGGGTACTATTACTGAAGAGGTTCTTCTTTTTCTTCAATCTTCTTTGGTAAGTCGTATCAGCGTTTGCGTCTGGGTGCCGGGTGAGCCCTGGCAGGGCAGTGAAGACGCTTTATTACAGCGGCGATTGGCAGGAGCTTCAAGATTTCTTATAGTCTATATTGTCACCATCTGTGCTTCTCGTTTCTTCGATGCATGCTTCACGCAGTGTATCGTTTGCGAGTGCTATCAGACCGTTGCTCGTATTTTTACCATTTCGCTTGCGTGTCATACTTGGTCTCACGTTGCTAGATACGGGGTGCTCATTTCGTCCGTGCTTGTGTCTAAGTGAACGGCTGTGCGTACATTTATACGGCCGCAACAGAATTATCTCGCTATTCCGTGTCTTGTGTAGCCGAGTCAAGAGCGCGCACAATCACACAGTCAGTGTGTGTCACCTCTCGATGTTAAGCTCGGCCGAATTTTATAGCAGCAGTTTTTCCAAGTTGTTCTTTCCACACTCCATCTCACAGCCCTTCATTTGTCATCGAGTGTACAGAAAACAGGGTGGCTGGTTGCTGCGCGTTTTCGTGGGCTCGGGCGTGTGGGGCGTCGGGGCGCGGGGGGTTTTTTTGGGTGTTGTGTGTGGCGGGGCGTCTGTGTGGGTCTCTCGATGCCCTAGTTTCATATATGTCTCTTAGTGTACGTGTCGTACAGGTGTGGTCCCTTGCTTATTTGGCTCAATTTCTTTAACGTTTCTGTGTTCACTGCTCCTTCTCTGATGATAGGAGCTTGGCGCGTGATTCCCTTTTGTTAATTCCGCGCTGCGAGATCCTTCTCGCGTTGGCCGAGAGAGCTGTCATGTGGTATTTTGCGGCGTTTTACCTCTATCTTTGGTGCTCTCTATCTACTATGCATCTTGTAGCTAATTCCTGTTTTCCTCCTTTTGAGTGACTAGTTTCGCAGATTTCAGTGTTTCTTTCTTTTGAAACTTCCATCATTTTGGCTTTTAGGGTACATTTTGCATACCTTGTCTTTACTCTTTTTTATTGGTCTTTTTGAACCCGCTTGCTATTCACGTTCTCTTGCATTTTCCATTGCCGTTGACTCGACTTGTTTATTACATTGCTTTTACTTTCCTTTACTTTAGTCTACATTGTCTCCTCACCTACTTATTACTTCTTTTTTTTTTTTGTTCTCTGCTTTTATAAACCATTTTTGTTCTTATTCATTTTTTTGGCTTTTCCGATGTATTTTAATTTTTCGTCAGTTTAGTTATAAATTCGTTATGTGAGTATTCTACTTTGTATTCTTTTATTTCTTTTGCGATAGTTGGTTTTATATATCTTTACTTTCATTCTTTTTATCTTTCTCTTTATTTTTTACCTTTGTTTTTTTTCTTGTTTTTTATTTTTTTTTTTTTTTTGGTTTTTTTGGGTTTTTTGTGTTCACTTTTTTATATACTTCTTCCTCTCTTCACAATTTCCTTTATTCTTCATTCATTCTACTTTCCTGCTTTCTCGTTATCTACCTTTATCTCATCATTTTTCCTCAATTTTCCTACAACATTTTAAATTTAATTTATATAACTAATTGTGACTTAATGCTTTTTTTTTTGGGTTTTCTTCACATAGGGTTATTTCCCGATTTTTTATTTTTTTATTCTTCCTTATCCTTTTAAACCTTCTTTCACTTTTGATTTAACATTCCAATATCACACTACTTCAATTCTATCCTTTCTCTCGTCCATTTCTTTTATCCATTCTCTAATCACAAATTCTAGATTATTCTTACTTGGGTCACTTTCGATAATTCTCTCATCTTTCTGGCTTTACTTATATTCAATTTACGTCTTAGTTTTTATGCTTTATTGGATACTTTTTCTCTTTTGTTTAAACGATGTATATTACTTTAGCTGGCCCTCTCCATTCCTTTTCACCTTCTCTTTTATATGCTTAATCAATCATCTCTCTCTCTATCCTTATTTCTGTCTTCTTATCTTTATCTATCTCAACCCCAAAGTTTAAAGGGGACGGCTTTTTTTATCTATTTTTTTTTTTTTTCCATCTTTTTGATTTTACATATATAGTTATATATATTTATTATTATTCTTTATTACAATTTAACTTTTTATTTTTATTTTACATAGTTTTGATGTAGACTTGATTTTGTTTTATATTCTTTTTCTTTTTATGTGTTTTTTTATTTATACTATATTTAATTGTTTTATTTGGGTTCTATATTTTTTTAATGATCTCTCTATGTTTTTTTTACTTTTATTCCTTCTATTATCTTTTTCTTTTTTTTATATTTTTTTTATTTTTTCTCTTTTTTCTATTTTATTTATGTTATTTTTATTTGATTAGTATTATTTTAGTAGTTTTTACTTTTTCTTAGGTTGCTTCTAAGAGCTAACAATTTGAAGTGTCTTGTATATGTTAGTATATATAGTTATACTTTTGACTTTTTTGTTTGTACTACTGTGAGCCTTTACGTTCCGGCGGTTTTAGACTATTGGTTTATATGTGTTCTTTTTATTATTAGTGTAAGTAATGCCACAGTCTTACATGGACACACAAGCAGCCGTAGAATTCTCAGGTGGTTTCTTGCAGATCCTGATTAAAATATAATACAATCTTGTCTGAGTATTTTATTTCAAAGAGTTCTAGGTAACTGTTGCTGATACTATAATGCCATAGATTCAACAATTCATTTTTCTGTCCTTTTTACAAACAGAATTACCGTGGTTTTTTTCTCTTGCCAAGTAAAAGATAGAAATTCATAATCTGGTAATAGAATTAAATCCGTTTGGGTTTTTCAGGTCACTAAATCCCGCTTATTGTCAACTACACAGGATGTTTGTTTCTTTTGTGGTGTCAGGAAGAAAATGAGAATGGTAGGTAAGGGTTGATAAGGATTTGTTCTTGTGAGGAGGTACGAGTGTCGGGTTGGTAGTAGACGTAACTGGGTTTTACTTCTTTTAAACATCTAGAGCAGATGTCTATTCCATAAGTACTTATTTTACTAATGACGTTGTGTGACCGGTGAGATGTGTATTCCCTTCGGATAGTGAGAGTCATATGGTATTTTGTGCAATTGATTGCTGGGTGGTTCGGTTGAACGCAAGGTATAGATGTTGAAGTTTATAGTCTGGATATTTTAATACTCTCAGTGAGGTGTCCTTATAGCAAATTTGGGATTATGCTGCAATCTTAGTTGATGTTGTTTTTTTTGTTTTCTAATGTTAATATAGTTTAGTGTGTCTGTTGCCTTTGTGTGATTGGGGAGGAAGGCTTTATTAGGGCGGAAGTGAGAGAGGTAATATTAAAGTGTAGAAGTTTAGTGATACAAGGTAATGTAATAGCAGGGTGTTTGGGAGGGAAGTATTGTTAAGGTGTTCTTGAACGCTTCCGCAAGGGGTTAATATTCAGTTGAAATGTGAACAAGCTAGAACACTATTCTTAATCTGGATGGCATCTTGTTAGCTCAGTGCATAAAGAAATATGTGGGTGTCGCTTAATTTGAGAATAGGAGTACGAATTGCGATACTGTAGTTGAGGTCTTGGATGGATGTAAGGAGGTGATGGCATAGCGGGGGGCTTTAATTAGAGTGAAATCAAAAAACGTTGGTGTATTCTACGTTATTTTCTTTCATATATTTTAGCAAATGAGAGGGATGTTTCCAAAAGATTATATGATGCTTTTTGATTATAGGTTTTAGCTCTTTGGGAAGGATAACAAAGAAATGCTTAGAGAGCGTGTGTCGCTCACGTAAGAAGAAAGGAGGTAATATGTAACAGTTTGTAAAAGGAGCGACCTCGAATATATGGGAGCAGGCGATGGGGATATAGGAAGCTCTTCTGGTATTAGGTAAGTTACGGCTGAACGGTTTATGAGAGAATTTCAGAATTATTGTGGGATACCTCGCTCAGCTATAGGGTAAGTAGCTTTGGATGGGGATGTGATTTTGTAACTCGGAGGGACAATTGTGATTGTATGAGCGGTGATTGTTGTGTGATATAGAAGCACTTTTTTCGTATAAATCGTAGGTATATATTCATGTGGTGCCAGTAAATGGGCTTTTTTTGAATGATTTTGGCTTTATTGATTTTAGTGATGTTTTGGTGTTTGGTTCGATTGGTGCGGATTAGAAGGTGATAACGAAATGTTAATCAAGACGAGCATACGGTAATGGTTATTAGCAAATGAAAGAGTTCAAACAGTGGAGAATAGTTGAGAGAATGGTAAATCTGCAGGTATAGATGAAATTACTGGTAGAATGATCGAAGATACTGTTGCGAGGGCACATTTTTTCGTATTTCGAGGAGGGGACTCTTTGAAGTTTCGTGTTATATTAAATATCGGCGCGGATTTTTATTTTGGGATGGGATATATTGGCTTATTGGAGCTGGTTCCCGTCATGCGAATTTGAGAGGGAGAGCAGTAAATTAGTTACTACGTAATATATTAGTTGTGTGGACAAGGACTGGGAGATAACAGGGGAATCTGTAGAAATTGATTTATGGGGACATTTTATTGTTTTATGTATTGTGTGTTATATTTTTTATTTTTTTTATTTTTTTTTTTGTTGTGTTTATGTATAATTTTATTGATTGGGGTGGTATTTATTATTTTCGAAATGATGGTTGCGTCCGAGTGACTGAAGAGATTTTGACCTTTATGTGTTTCTGTAACTTGAAATCATATGGTTTGTCTGTTTTTACGTGTAGTAGTTAGATGGTATTATGTTTGTATACAGATTCTTATTCTTAAGTTTGAGCTATATTGATTGTAGATGAGGATATGGTAGTGTAGGTGTGAGGGTGGATGAGATGTTAAGGGTAAAGTTCTTGTATTTCGTCTTAAGTTTTTAGTTCGTGAATTGTTGCAACATTTGGGGTATTTTGCGTATTGGGGGAGGGTTTTGAGGGTTTTTCATTTTTTGGAGCGGGGCGTGATATGGGCCTCTGAGCTTATTAGGGCGAGTGTGTGGGGTTGGGTTCAGTGAGTGGATGTATTTTCAGTGTTTTGGTTTGGTGGAGGGGTCTTCCTGGCTGTGCAAGGTGGAAGTCAGAGGTAAGAATGGTAGTTGCACGATAGTTGGTTCGGCAGGTACGTTGTGGTTAAGAATAATGATTGGTGCTCAACCAAGTGATTTGGGTTTCGTTATTAATAGCGCGAGTGAGGCCAGGGTTGTTGTTATGTCTCCCTTTGACGTTGGGTGGGTTTGCTTAATGGTTTTGTTATAGTGCGCATTGTGGGTTTATTGGTTATATAGGTAATTGAAGGGTGGGTCGTAACTGTCAGCGAGAATGGTGCTCTAGAATGAGTGGAGAATGGACGTGAGTGGAGGTGCCCTACCTATTTATATGCGGAAATTGATTTGGTTTTGTGTGGCGGAATCAGATGAAAGTTTGGAGAGAATTGGAAGAGAGATTTGGCACGGTGTGTAAAAGCCGTAGGTGGGGGGTTTCTTTTTGGGTTATTAAAGGTAAATTCGTAGATGGGTATGCTTTTTAGTTAGAGTGTTTACTTCGGTTCGTGAGTGAGATTCAGTCTCTCTAGTGTGAAATGTTTATGTTTAGATTTGGTGGAGCGTAGTCTGGAACTAAGTGTCTGTAGTTTTAAATATTTTATCAGGTAGTATTCTGTTTGGAGGTTGCCAGTGAAGGTGCTGGTGCAATAAACATTCTGTTGGTGCATGTAACTAGGGACTAAGTCTTTAGAGTGCTTACATGACGATATGTTGTTTCCTGTGTGTTACGCTTTGTGTTATATTTTTGCTATAGTAGTGAGACTATTGGTCTGGAATAAGGAAGTATAGATATTTAAGTTTCAATGTGTTCAGATGGATTTCGCTAGGAATCTTCTACTGGGCGCAGGGCTATGGTTTTTGTTTGAGAACGATATTTTGATAAATATGTTAGGGAATTGCAATCTATTTGTTTAGCAGTTGAGTTTGTATGTGCTCGTGTGTGCACAAGAAGATGGGTCTAATGGATGTAGAGTTTAATATATATGTTATATGATCTGTACTTGCGATGGTTCTCTGGTCATTTTTGTGTGCATGCATTTAAGTGATCCTGTGGCTTTTGTGTCGGCCAGTATCGATATGAAATATGTATTGTAGATTCGAGGCTCTAGTTAAATTCTCGAATCTATTGTTCGCCTCTTGAATGTGACCAGAAATATGTGAGTCTTTGGTCACGTGATTAACGAGCTGATTATATAGGTCGCTTATTTAACTTAACGGTTAGGAGAATGGCGGTGTTTGTTGCTGATGGGGTTGGGTATTGGATGTATGTTTGTTGTCCCACCTGGGCTCTATTTAGGGTGGTATTTTCACTTACACTGACGTAGGTTGAGTCTTATGGTTATCTGTTTGTCGTTTCTCTTTGGGGGGTGTACATGGGGGTCTCGATCGGTCTTCCAGGCGTAGTCGCCGAGCTGCTGTTTGTATTTTCGTCGGTAAGCTTTATTTGTCTGCTGGTTTGGTTACTTAATCTGCTTGTTCACTGGTGAACTTTTGGACAGTTATCTCCTTTTGACTTTAAGTATAGTTTTGTGGGATATTGCGAGGGGGGTATATGGTGTAATTGTGCTTGGAGCTTTTGGTGTTTGCTTTTTTCATATTCTTTTGTCTTATGGTTTAAATGATGCTTACTGTTTCCTATTCTTTTAGTTCGGGCTTTGTTTTGCTTCCTCTGCACAGGTTGGTGCTTGCGCTGTTGACGTTTGCTCACACTTGCATCTTCTGTACCTCTCAGTCTTGGGGAGAAAAAGGTAGATGAAGAATTTTTATATATATATATTATTCTATCTCGTATTTCTATTATATTATCTTTATCTTTATTTATTATCTATTATATACTTTATTATGTTATTTTATAATATTATTAATTATCATTTATTTTCTTATATATTTATTTATTTATTTTATTTTTTTTATTTTATATTTATATTATTATTATATTTATATTTTATATTTTATTTTATATATATTATATTTTATAATTTTACGGTCATAATATATTATTATTTATTATTTATTATAGTGGTAGGGTTGGATTTACTATTGGAGGGTGTGTATTTGATAATTATGGTGATATGTCGGTCATTGATTGATTTAATATGTCTGGGTATTGGAGTAATGTTATTATCTCGTGATCATGATGGTGAGTTTTGAGGGATGATTACGGTTTGGTGATTAATAGTATAGTTATAACTGATTAGATTTATTATTATTAATAGCTACGTCTGAGTAACTTTTGTAATTATTCTTGAGGGTGGTAGGCTGATTATTGTTGGTGTGTGTTGTTAGTATACTATTGATATTATAGTAATGATTAGTATTTGAGTTAGTAGATAAGGCTTATATAGCTACCTTTATGATAATAGTTGTGTATTTATATATGCTATGAATATTATGACTGTATGTGTGCTGTGACTATCTTTACGTGTTATTCGTTTGTATTCTATATTATGAGTATGTGAGTTGAGCATTGGGTCTCGTTCTTGTTCACGTATTATGTAGAAGGGGTTTCGTGTGCTGATAGCGGCTGTAGTTTCGTGTGCTTAGGTATTTCTTTAGGTGACCTTGGTGAGATCTGTAGTTTGATAATATAGTTTATGGCGTGAGTTATAGTGATTTGCGTTGCTGCTAGTGAGTATTGTTAGTTGTGATACTATAGTATCTTTAATGTTTTATATTTTTATTATTCTATAGTAGGTAGATTTATGGATTCGTAGGTTGTGATTATTGTATGATACTGATTTGCTCAGTTTGGTGTTAGTCTTACTATATTATAGTTTTGGTATGTGCCAGTTCTGGTTTAGTTTATAAGGCTACCTGTTTATACTTTGTATTGTTGATTTTCTGTCATTTTTTCTGCTTTTTCTTATTGATTATTATTCTATTTTGATGATTGAAATTTCTTTGTTTCGTATATATTTTTTATCTTCTTTATATTTATTTTTATTTCTTATTATATCTCTTCTAAATTTATCCTTCTTTTTATATATATATATCTTTTATATAGTAATATATAATATTTCCACCCTATATTATTTTCCAGCAGGGTGTTACTTACTATTCATGACTCGTGTGTAACCTAATGGTAGCATCTGATTTTCGCGCTTTTATTTTCAGAACTTGTGCAGTTAACTTAATTCTTGTCTTTTCTCTATTTTTTATTCTTCCTTCTTAAGTTTCGGAACATGACGAGATATTGGAGGTATGAAGAAAATTTGTGAAAGCTATGACGCTAGGTATTGAAACAAGTTTAGCTTCCTTCGCATATTTCTAGACTTGTTTATCTTTCGTAAAATTCGGTTGATTTTAAATTAAACCATAGTTCTCTGATATATTCTTTTTCTCCTTCCTGAATTTCTCTTGTCCAATAAAAATTTACATAAATAAATGTTCTTAAAATATTTTAATATCCTTCTTCAAACTATTCACAGGATAATATATATATTATATAATCGTTAAAATACTGGTCAAATAAAATATATCTTAATAAGTTAAAAATCCTTTTCTTATAAATAAATTTTCTTCATAAAAATACATATAAGTTTCTTCTTTAAGAAATATAAAATAAAAATTCGTGAAGCCAAAGCCTATGGGAAACAATCTTCAATGTAATAAAAATAGAGCAACGGAGTGAGAGCTTTCAAACATAGATTATATTCAACAAAAATTTTTTTTAAAGTGAGAGAGTTTTTCAAAGTTTTAAAAATGTTACCTGGTAATTGATAATAAGAAAATATTGTTCGCTTGTGAACAAAAATTGGCAGTAAGAAATGATTCAAAGTTCATACAGGAACAAATACAAAATAAATATCTACTCTTCTTTTGTAGACAGAAAAACGTATATTTTAGAATAATACAGTACCTAATCTATGGTACGCCTTTTCAGAAATGGCTTGCAAGCTTCGTTGCAGAAAAATCTCGAACAGAGACAAAAAAATATAAACATGCCAAATAAAAGAATTTTCTTTTCAAATTCTTTCGTAAATATATTCAAAATAAACACAGTCACTTTCTTTAAAATATAAATCACAGTTAAAATATACACAGGTAATTTAAACTCTCACTTTTATAATATAATAGCACAACGTTTAAAACACGTCTCCTCACAACCGAGTTCCAAGCTCTACTCTCGACACTATCTTAAATATTTTCTGTGGCAGACAATCTCGTTCCTCGTCGCTCACGTTGGAACTTAAACTCTTTTCAGAAATATAAATTCTTCTAAAACATTAATAATGCTTCACTGATTGTTTTTAAATAAATATATCGAAACCATACCTAAAAACTTATGGTAAAGAAAGTTTCCCCCTTAAAAATAAGAAAATTTATGTAATAAATTTTCTTCCTAACGTAATGATAATTACATCTCTTATTTAAAAACAATATATACTAAAATAATAATCAATAATAATAATATAATAATAATAATAATATCAGATCATGTGAAATGTAATAAATTATTTCCCTTAAACCACAAATAAAACTTTACTAAGTAATAAAATCTACTTTATATATTGCATACCTCTTTTAACATATTGTATTTACTGTATTTTAATGCTAAATACCCTAAAAAGACTTGATATATATGAAAAAAAAGTAATTTAAAAAAAAACAAAAAATTTTGGCCTTTGGTCTTTTTTTAAAAAAAAACGTGTTTTTTTTAAAAAAAAAAACGAACGGTTTTTTTTTAATCCCAACCCTATATATATATATATATATATATATATATAATATATATATCTTTACATTTATATTATTGATTTAAGTATATTATATAATATATATATATATATATATATATATATATATATATATATATATATATATATATTATATATATATATAATATATATTTCTATATATTTAACAATATATATACATATAAGGTTTTATATATATATATATATATTATATATATATATATATATATATATATATTAGGGATGTACTGATAGTATTGGTATCAGCAGTATCAGCCATTTTTTTGGGTATCAGTATTGGTTAATATAGCCGATACTTCTTACTTTTTGGATGAAAAATTGAGAAACTTTTAGATTCAATAATAAATCTAGTTTCGATATAGCTATATAGCTAGTACTAGGTTATGTTTTTTTTTTTCCCTCAACTTTTTTTTAACTTAGATTTTTAGCGTTTCTCCAACTTGGGTTTTAGCGTAATATTTACCTATTTGGATTGCCATTATTATAATTTATACAGATTTAGCTTCCACTTTAGTTGATCAATATTTTTTTTTCTTTTTTTGAATGCAATTTCGTGAGTGCGCTAGTGTTTTTAAACTCTCTGGATTATTCATATTATAGATATTTACTGTAAATAGGGTTTTAGCATTTTAAAATTTCAAGTTTTAAATTTAGGTTTTGGCGTACAAATAATTTTTCCTCATTTCTCCTTTGGCTTTTGTCTGTTTGTTTCTGTCTGTCTTTTTTTTTTATGATTATGTGTGCGTGTATGATAGCAGATTTGCACAGGCGCAGGCTTTCTATTGACTTTACCAACGTAAGTGGCTTGCACTCTAACTCTGCATCCGTGGAATAGAACCTCTCTAACTCTAACCCAAATTTTTTGCTCTTGTCTGATATCCAGATGGCTAAGAATTCATCCTCTAACTCAGGGGTGCACAAAGCGTCAATCGTGAACACTTGCGCAGTCGATCGCATGGCACCCGGACTTCCTAACGCTTGCCAGAATAAATGAAATAAATATATATATATATAATATATATATATATATAATAGTATATATATATATATATATATATATATATATATATATAATATATCTATATATATATACTTTATAAAATATAATTTAAAAATATATATAACCGGTATATATATATATATATATATATTATATATATATATATATATATAGTATTATATATATATATATACTATATATATATATATATATATAATATATATAAATTAATAAAATTAAATAAATAAATATATATATTAAGCTGGGTTGAATTTTGGTGGGATAATCAAACATGGTCAAATTGGTGCTCCTTGGCTTCCCTGTAGTGGGACAAAAAATCATTTTGCATTTACTCATTGTCTAGGGGGCCCAACTTTAGTTTTTTTAAAAGGGTTTTGACATCGTTTTTTACTAATTTTAAGTTATGAATTTTATATGCTTTGTTCTCAAAATTTGGTTTTAATATTAATTGAGAGCTATTTCTGTCTCATTTCAGATCCAGACTATTCGACGTTTAAGATAAGTCCTGTGGGTGCAGTGTGTATTACTATTATTGCAAGACGTATCATGGCATGTGCAACAAGGCATAAAAGAGACAGGCATGCAATATTCGGTTATCCACAACCACTTGTCGAAAATCAGCTACCACTGGCTGAGGATGTTTTAAGAGCCTACAAGTTCCATCAAGTAGTCAACAAAGATGCCAGCGTTACTCATCTAGCAAAGTTAGTGGCAACAGAAGTTAAAGGCATATACAATAAAGCAGGCATTCCAACAATAGAATTTGAAAGTGTTATAGTGAAAGTGAAGAGACTAATAGTGAAACGAAGGCAGGAGCCGCGACTGTCTAGAATTATATCCAATATATCAAGATAAAATAAAATCATTTCTCGTCTCTTCGACATTAGCGCGTGCAAGTGTGTTCATAATGGTATAGTTGAACGTAATCAATGTCAATGTCCCAATGAAAAGGAAATCCCTGTATTGGAATGGCAATTTTGGCTTGATCAAAACACTTCAAGACGCATGATAATAGAAAAGGTGGACAAGGAAAGAACAGAGAAAAACATGAAACTTCAGGAAAGGAAAAGGAAACGTTTGACATTTGAAAGTAAGATGAGACACAAAGATACGCAAAAATGTGTAAGTTCAGTTGAATTATCAGGCAGTGAGAGTGATGTGTTAGAAGAATCATTTTCCTTAGAATCAGAAGAAATGGAAGAATGTCACCCTCAAAAAAGAAACCAGTATCCTGAGTTGTGTAAAGCATTAGAAAGGACAAATGTGAGCAATAGAGATGCATGTCTCATAGTTAATGCTGCCCTCAAGGACCTCGGACTTCTGTCAATAAAAAACGTTGTTGATCCAAGTAAGTTACAACGACAACGCCAAAGAAAATAATGGAGAGACAAACAGTCAGAGGAGCATTTGCTGCAACACAGAGGTATGGTCTGCATTGGTTTCGATGGAAAAAATAGATGAAACACTTGTCGATACTGGAGGTGTGCGTAGAAAAGTTAGAGAAGAACATTACGTGCTAGTGTCATTTCCAGATGCATGTTACATCGATCATGTTAGTCCTAACTCAGGAAGATCTCGAGATGTATTTAATGAAATTCTGGGTATTATTGAACGAACAAGATCTACAGAGACTTTAAGAGCAGTGATTTGCGATGGAACTCCTGTGAATACGGGTAACAAGAATGGAATAATCACACTGTTGGAGTTACATCTTAAAAGACCACTTCAATGGCTCATATGCATGTTGCATTTTAATGAACTGCCACTCAGGAAGTTATTTAGTATTGTTGGATGGGAAAACAACTGGCCCATCGTCACATGAAGGACCTATAACCAAACTGCTCTCATTTGATTCTCAGACCAAAAACCCATCATTAATTTTCAACCAATTCCAGGCTTTGTAGTTGTTAATGTTCCTGAAACAGTTACGAAAGATCTAAGTTCTGAACAGCTGTATTTACTAAAAATGTGTTTATTAATTCAGAAAGGGGTACAAAATGCAGATCATAATAATATGCGGTTTTAAAAACTGCACAGCCGGGTGCCTTAAGCCATTCAAGGTGGCTAACTAAAGCTAACAGACGCAGCCTGCTTCGATTGTACGTTTCAACAGAATCGCATCTGAATGATCTGAGGCGTTTGTACGATTCGTACGAACTTCTATGCCCAATGGTTTCTATATCCGCTCCCTGCCATCCCTTCTGTCAAAGATGGTGCAAAGAATTTTCACTTTATGGTTTCGCTGTATAAAAGGCAGCTAAACGTCAATCTCAACGCCACTTCCTACATGGAACTGATCGACTGGGGGAGTACTCCTATCCCCCCCACCTCTTCTTGATGATATTATTGATGATCAATTTGGTTATAATTACCAATTCTCCTACCAAAAGTATCCGTGTCATTCGGGTGACTGTTGAATAGAAAATGTCAAAGATGTTTCGTCTGTTTTAGTGATGTGAGTCGTTGGTAACATACTTCTCGACAAAGTGAGTAGACAAGTATAACTAAATATACACCAAACAGTTCCTCCGTGCGAATCGATGAAAGTAACCGTTCATGATACAGTGGACAAAATTCTGATTTTCATATGAGATTTTGAGATACTATGCAGTAGTATGTTAATATAGATCTAAGTGTAAGTTGAATCAGGTGATACGGATAATCTATAAGGCTATAGCTAGTGGTAATAATCTGGCTATATATATATTCCTTTGTTTTTAATAGAAAACGATTCAAGGTAATGGGGTATGAAACGAAAAATCTTGAGAAAGAACCTTCCTTTTAACACACATTTCGATTTGTCATCGTGAAGTGATGCGCAAAAAGATACAAGGTTGTTACAAATCTGACAGCTAGCACTTATGTGTATGGTTTCACCTCAGATTAAATAGTATAATCCATCGTCTATAATATATATATATATATAAATCAATAATATATAATATATATATATAATTATATATAGATATATATATATATATATATATAAATTATATAGATATATATATATAATATATTATATATAATATATATATATATATAATATATATATTATTATTATATATATAATAGTTATATTATTACTATATATATAATTTGTTTAAAACAAATCTAGCTTTTTTCTGAACGAATTAATGCTAATGGCAAACTTGACTCCGAGTCTCTGACAGTGACTCTGTGACTCTAAGTATTGCTCAGTTGGTGGTAACACATGGTAGTAGTGAGTTTTGTTGTGATATTTCATAGTACACATGCTGCTGGCGTTATAATTTAATTAAAAATGAGTGAACGTAAGAAATCAAAAAATCTTATAATTTTCGATGAGGATTGGGAGGAACTTTATTGTTTTTACCATGTTTCTCGTAATAAATGCTTTATGCCTGATATGTCATGTTTCTTGTTGCTATTGACTCAAAAAAGGCCTTTGGAAAGACACTTTTCAAAGCCTAAATAAGTCTTGATTCAACGTACTATCCTGGTAAACAAGTGAAGATAAGGAAGATTAAAGTAATAGAGCTAAAGAGCAGAGTAGGATTGCAAGCAACAACTTTTTACTAAGCCTATTACACAATCAAAATCAACAACTAACGCATCATTTCGCATTAGTTATGTTTTGGGTTAACATAAAAGAAACTTTCACGTGATGGGCGAGGTTGTTCAAGAAGCTTTCTTGAAGGCCAGTGCTGTTTTATTTGACAACCTTAAAAACAAAAACGAAATAATAAATTCCATAAAAAACCTACAACTCTCCCGTACAACTGTGAGTCGACGTGTGGAAGCTATGAATACAGATCTTACTGAGCAATTACAAAACGACATACAGAATTGTGCATTTTTCTCTTTACAATTCGATGAATCTACTGACATTGTTGATACAGCTCAACTCATTATATTTATAAGAATGGTATTCTCGGATATGACCACTAAAGAAGAATTCCTTACTATCCTCTCCATGAAAGGAAGAACTCGGGGTGAAGATATATTTAAAATATTTTCTGAGTTTCCTCAAAAAACAAATCTACCACTTCGAAAATTGGTTTGTATATCGACTGACGGAGCACCTTCTATGGTCGGGAGAAATAATGGATTTATTGCACTTTGCAAAAAAAGCAATGACTTTCCACTGTATTATTCACAATAATTCCTTGTGCGTAAAAGTATTGAACGTTAAAGATATTATGGATGTTGCTGTGAAAATAGCCAATTCTATCCGAGTTCGGTCTCTTCGCAGGTGACTTTTTCGAAGTCATTTGGAAGATAATGAATGTGAACATGAAGACTTGCATCTCTTCATTAACGTTAGGTGGCTGAGCAGGGAAAAGTTTTTAGAAAGGTTTTTGAATCTTCTCCCAGAAATAATTACATTTTTAAATGCAGAGGGAGAACATTATGACCAGTTACAGGACATTACTTGGGTGCAGAATTTATCATTTGTAACTGATCTGACTGGTCATTATAATACTTTCAACATTAACCTGCAAGGTAAAGGGAAAAATATTATTGATTTAGTAAGTTCCTTAAATGCTTTCAAAGCAAAACTAAGGCTCCTTGCAGCTCAGCTGAAAAGAAGAGATTTAAAGAACTTTCCATATTTACAGAAGCAAATAAAGTGTCAAAGTGAATATGATTTTGGTAATTACTGCTGTAAGTTGGAAACTCTTATACAAGAATTTGAAGCACGATTCACAGATGTAAAAAGCTTTGAGCCAATTTTCTCTTTCATGAGTTACCCTTTTAGAGAATGCAATATCGAGGCCATTGCTTCCGAAATTTAATTTAGATCCTTCCACTTTGGAATCAGAAATTATAACAATACAGTCAGATATTTCGCTAAAATCAAGAGCAATGCACGATGAACTTTTTTGGAAAATAATTCCAGAAGAAAAATATCCATGCTTATGTGAATCGGCTTTTTCACAAATGAAATTAATAAAAACAAAATATAGAACTCGCCTCACAGATGATCACTTATCTGCTGCTATCAGGCTGTGTCTAAGTGATTATGTGCCAAACTTTAATAAGCTTTGTGATGAAATGCAATGTCATGCAACGGCTTCGAAAGCCTGAAGCTGCTAAAGGTAAAATAATGATTTATTAAAATATTTAAAAGTAAAAATTAGTTAAACAACAGGGTTCACACTTTCTGAAAGTCAGGGAAAAAAAAAAAATTGGTCAGGGAAAGTCAGGGAAACGTTTTAAGATATATGCTGAAAGTCAGGGAAATTTTAAAATTCAAAACATATGAAGAATGATCCATGGACCAAGTTGCTATATTTTTTTATAAATATTTTTTTTCCTTACTGTAAAATTGTGGATAAGAGATGTATTTGATAAGTGAATGAAAGGATGGGCGAGGAATGACATTCCATAAATCTACTTCTATCCTGTTTCTTTCTATTTTTAGTTCACTATTACCTACTATTCTTCCTATTCTGTTCGTAGAGGTTGTTCCAAGTTCATCCTTTTGATTGAAGGTGATTGGTATATGGATGTGTTTTAGACTGTATGACTTATGACTTAATCTGTTTTTATATCTTTTTCTTTTTAGGGATTTATATCTTTTTGAGGTGTTTTTTTTTTTTTTTTTTTGCCGGTTTAGATGAGTGTTTTTTGGTTTTTTTGTGCAAGTTGAAGGGTTATTTATTTTTATTTAATAAATGACTTCAAACCAAAAAACTAAACTTTAACCACCAGTTGGTTGGACGTTCAAACTGAACCCACAGTTTATCGGGTGGTTGGGTAAAGGACCTGAAAGTTCCAAGGCAACTGTAAAGTATGTAAAAAAACTTTGATCTATCTAACATGGGACGCCAAGCCGAAAGTTTCACATTCAAGAGGGGAAACTCATTTGAATTTAATCAAAACTCAGCAGGACCAACCATCATTGAAAAACTTTTTCTTTACGTGTTCTAATAATACAAATATTAGTGAAAGTGTGTGCACTGAAAATTATGCCATTCCATCAACTTGTAATCATACACAACCGATTGTAAATGACCTTGAGTGTTCTATTAATAACCAACCAAAACCAGTTTATCAATCAGTTTTAACTTTTTGCATTAAAGATGA
>JABUQX010093191.1:0-20000 GCA_015478945.1 Trachelipus rathkii | reverse complement strand
ATCATTTGTTGTTCTAACTGTAAAATTAAGTTAGTGTAGTGGGGGACTTGGATGGAGAGGAAGGTGATAACGAAGGAAGAGGGGAAAATTAAGAGTGAGAAGTTTAGGCACAAGGTAATTAAGGATAAGCTATGTAAGGAACGCACATCGAAGTAAATCAGTTGAAAATTGTGAACAAGCTGAAACTAAATAAATCTGGAAAGCAATTGTTCGCCAGTGCAAAAAGTATAGATGGTCGCTGCTACAAAACGACAACGGAAAGTAAGAATGCTAACAGTGACATGGTGGAAATGAAGAGGTGATGGCAAGCGGTTAAAAAGTAAAAACAAAGGAGTGGTTGAATGTACTCAAAGCAAATGATGAAGTTTCAAAGAAAAGATGCTTGGAATATATAAGGAGGAAAAAAGGAAATGCTAAAAGATGCATACGTAAGGGAAAAGAAGATGTAAATGAACAGTTTGGAAGGAGGATGAATGGGGACATACAAGGGAATAGGAAGCTCTTCTGGAAGGAAGCGCGAAAGGTTAAGAATTAGAATAAGGGGAACCTGCTCAGAATGATGAATGGGGATGGTGTTTTTGTAAAACTCGATGACATGAGATGTGAAGGGGAGTGTGGAAAGAAAAAACTTTCGAAATCTGTATAATATTGCCAGTAATGAAGAGGTGATAGTGACTGTGGTGTGGGTTTGCTGGTGCAAGAAAGGAATAGGTATTTTGCGGGGATGAGGTTATTAGCTAAGAAGAGGAAATGGGTAGAGTGAGAAAAGTTGAAGAATGGATAAATCTGCAGGTATAGATGAAATTACTGGTGAAAATGATCAAGAACGGAGGCAAGATGGTGATTGATTGGATCTTGAAGTTGTGTAATAAAGCGTTTATGGAGGGTATAGTTCCGAGGGATTTTGAAGGAGAGCAGGTAATAGTACCCTTATTAAGGGTAAGGGAGATATAAAAAAAAAAAAAGGGAAAATGGTAGAAATTATAGGGCGAATTAAGTTTTAATTGAGTGTATAGGGAAGAATATATGTTGGTAATTTTTGGGTCGAAAGATTGCGCGTGAGTGACTGAAGGACTGATTCGGTGGAAGAAACAAAGGCGCCGTTTAGGAAGTAGTAGAGGAATGTGTGGATCACATCTTTACATTGAAGCAAATGCTAGAGAAAATGAGGGAGAAGAAAGAATAAATTGTATTTAAGTTTATGGATTTGCAACAGGGGTATTGATTGGGTTAATAGGGAAGCCTCTATGGCAGGTGCTTAGTGATACATAGTGTTGGTTTGGTAGGCTTCTGAATGGAATCAAAGAATGTATGACGAACGTGAGGCCGTGTGTAAGAAAAAAATAATGGTGGTCAAAAGTGATTGGTTTTTAGTATTAATAGCGGAGTGAGGCAGGGTTGCTGTTATGTCTAGTTGGTTATTCAATTTGTATATGGATTGGGGTTATGAAAGAAATTGAAGGTGGGCGTGACAGGAAAAGGTGGTTAGAATGATGGAGAATGGAGATGAAGTGGAGGGGTGCCCTACCTATTCATTAGCGAAGAATTTTGGTTTTGTTTTGGCCAATCATGAAAGTTTTGAGAAAGGATTGGTAGAGAGATTTGGCAGGGTGTGTCAAAAGGAGGCGGTTTGAAAGTACAACGTAGATAAGAGTAAGGGGTTTGGTTGTGAGTAGAGATGTAGTGACTAAAAAACGACCGTTTTAACTTCAAAAAACAAAACATGTTTTTTATTAAAAAAAACGTGATGAATAAAAAACAATTGATTTTTTTCCCTACGTTTTGTTTTGTTTTTTTTTTGTTTTTAATATTTATTTTTCTAACCTGTTAAATGTTACTTTTTTCTTTATTTCATTCAAAATTTCTTAATAATAAAAGAAAATTATGATTGTCAGTATACTGTGTATAATTATACCGATAAAATAAGCACATTAGAAATAAACATGAGTAATTAAAAAAAAAGATATGCCAAGTTTTAATTCAACATTACACTTCTTACCTTTGAAGCATAAAAACTGAAGAATGTGCATGAAATGAAAATTTGATCATATGAGAAATGAGTCAATATGACTATAATGTATATTTACTTACACAAATGAGAATATGAATATTAAGTAGATAAGTTTAGTAACTAGTTATGACCGGCTAACTAAAATTACTAAATTTGTAAGAACCATCAAGGGCCTCATTAAATTCCTTGTTAAACCTGACTTCTGGCTCTGAATCCATCAGACTTTTCCAATCATGGCCTCTAACTGTATAATATCTGATTCCTCATCCTCAATATGCTATAATGCTATTTGGGAAGGAGTCAGACCTCTGACTCAAGTATGGACAGAGGTGTCTTTTAAGATTTGGTTTTAATCAGACCTCAATGTCCTTAGATTGTTTTCTGAGCTACCTGACTGAGAACTCTGGCTGATAGTGTATGTGGTTTCAGGGTGATGAATTTGATGACGTTTAACTACTACCAACTTTTACATTAATTTGAAAAAAGTACCGGAAGGCTCTGGCTGCTCCGTCTCTGTTAATTTCAAGTTATGACTTATGAATAATAGTTTTTCTGCATGTTCATTTGTGAGCCTGTTTCTTTTTTTTTGAATGGATATTTGCATGTGCTGAGAACTTCTCACATGCAGCTGAAGTGGCAGGAAGGTCTAGAATTCGGGAGGCTACTTTTGATATCTTGCAATGCTTACATAAACTAATCCACCATGCTGCAGACAAAACATTGTTGGAAAGTGAAGCCCAGAGATATTCCATACTGAAGCCCCTCTGACTGGAAAAATTCACCAATTCTCCCATTACTTTCTTTTCATCCACATCTAGCATTTCCTTGCTCAGATTGTAGACCTGAAAAGCTTGAACCTGAAGAAAAATTTATGAAATCTTGTAAATTTTATTACTTGTATAATATCTTCTACTTTTTTGCATGTATTTTTTATAAAGTTAAAAAAAAAAAAATTATAGCGTATTATATCTATATATATAACGGTATATATATATATATAATATATATATATTATATATATATATATATATATATATATATATATATATATATATATTATATATTATATATATATATATAAAATATAAATATACTATATATATATATATATTATATATTATTATATATATATATATATATAAATATATATTATATATATATATATATATATATATATATATTAATATATATATATATATATATATATATATAGTATATATATATATATATATATATTATATATATATATATATATATATATTATAATATATATATTATGACCTTTATTGTCTTCACATTGAGCAATTTGAACATAATCAGATTTATCAGTGATAGGAACAGTGTCAACTGAAGGCTTATTTGTGCTCTTTTTCTGCTTTGTTAGCATTTGCATTTCTTTACTTTGCTTCCTTTTCCTTGATTTTGCTGTACTCTTACTCTCTTTCTGATTTCCCAGGTATTTCATTTTTATGTCATCACTGCATTTTTTTTGCAATTGGTATGTTTTGTTCTTTCCTTGAACCATTATTGGCCACCTCAGTGAAGCACAATTTAAGTGCTCTTTACCTTTGTATGTATGGGATTTTTCTTAACAGTAAATAGAGAATGGACAGGTGTTTTGTTTTCTTCCAGCCATTGTCAAAAATTTTATGAGATTTATCAAACTCAAACTTATTATATGTATATAATTAAATATATAATTAATATTATCCTGTAACACTGTTTCTAATAGTAAACAGGTAAATAAATATATTTAGTAGAATGGTATGATAAATTAAAAAATTTACAAAAAAAAAACAAAAAAAAAACAAAAATCAAAAAACGAATAAAAACAAAAAAAAAACAAAGTAAACGATAGTCAACAATTTAAACGAACTTTTAAAACACGTTTTTTAACAACTCTAGTTGTGAGTGATGACAGTCTCGTGGAAGTTATGTTAGATTATGGTGAAGCAGCTGGAACAAGGTGTCTGAGTTTAAAATAATATTAGGGTACTAATGTTGGATGTGCCAGGAAGTGGCTGGTGCTAAAATCGTTGGTGAATGTATAGGGCTAAGTCTTTAGAGTGCTAGGGTCTTACATGATGGTATGTTTGTTACCTGTGTTATTGGTATAATTAGTGGAGACTTATGGTCTGGATAATAAGCATAGATCTAAAGTTCAATGTGTTCGAATGGACAATCTTAGGGGCTAGGTTGAAAGAATTGATAAAATGAGGAAATTTGAACGATTAGAGAGTTGTGTGGTGTGAAGAAATGGTAAATGAGAGAAAAATGAAAGTATGTTGAGAATGTTTGGTCATCGTGGAACAGGATTGATTGATAGTGTTTTTAGCGGATGTAGTGGCGGAGTGTGTTTTGGAAACCGACTGACTTGGGGATGAAGAAAAAGTTTGAGGTCAGTAACGAATGTCTGAAGGACAGTAAATGTGATATTGGCAAGGGCGAAATAAAGGTGCATAATAGGAGAGTATGGGGGGTTTTGTGAGGGGAGGGGAGTATGGGGTTGTGGGCCAGCCTGGGCCAAGGGATGAACACTTACACTGCACAATTTTACCAAGTGAGGGTCCGGCCGCAAGTCCACCGTGAAGCTAAAATAGGTGGATATTTCATGACTGCGACGAGGTCCTTATAATTAATGGTACAGCCGGGGGGGGGGGTAAGGCTGGGCTTTCAAGCTGGGCTTTTACATTTATATATATATATATATATATAATATATATATATATATATATATATATATATATATATATTTATTATATATATTATTATATATATATATATATATATTATATTATATTTAAATTTTTTTATTATTCTTCTTACACTTTTTTCCGCTTGAGCGGGTTGGTAGTGGTAGTAGCAGCTCTCCCACTCATCCCCCTCTACTCGCCCCACTCCACCTCCTCCACCACTCTATCCTGCCAACCTAACCACTCTCTTCCCTCCTCACCTCCTCCTCCCAGCATCTCCTTTATTCCATCCATCCACCTCCTTCTTTGTCTCCCCCTTCCTCTCCTTCCTATCCCCTCCGCCTCCCATACTCTCCTAAACCACTTCTGTTCCTCCAATTCTCAACCAGATGCCCATCCCATGCTAACATTCCCATTCGCCGCTCTTCCAGCAACCCATTCCTCCACTCACATCTCTCCTCACGCACCCTATTCCCTAATCCTCTCGCCTTCTACTAATCCCACAAAGAACCGCTTCTCACCCCATTCAATCTTAAGTACTTCCACTTCTTCTGGACCTGGCATTCAACCCCCCACGTTTCACACCCATACAAACACCGCTGGTAACTACAAATTTTTTTTTTTCAAACATACTTATCTTAACTTTCTGTGATAAATCCTCCCCTTTCCATACTTCTCTCAGACCACTCAAAGCTCTCATTCCCTCTCCTACTCTATGTTCTATCTCCTCCTTCATCCCTCCCAAAATAATATGCTTTTAATAATATATCTAAAAATCTTTTCCAGAATTTCGAACTCTAGGTCAAAAATGAGGAGAGCGCAAAATCTAGGGGGGTACTTTTCAAAGAATTTAGGATCGATTTTTCTTCTCTGGTGTATCCACTGAAAACTCTTGGAGGCCATTTTTGTTTTTAGGTCTTTAATTTTTACACCTCAACACTATTTATATACAACTACTGGAATAAAATTTACGTTTAAATAAATAAATATAATTTTTAATTTTAAATTAAAACTAATTCAATTGTAATAATAATATTAATAATAATAATACTATAATAATAATTTTATAGTAAAAATAAAACTATTAATAAACAATATTAATGACACTAAAAATTAAGAGTGTAGATAATACAGAAGATAGAAGACAAACCAAACGTTGAAATGAAAAACGTTTATCCGTTCATTATTCACTGCTCAAATATTAAATGTGAGTCGCTCAACTGGGAGACCAAAGCTTTGAGCGCCGACCAATGGGAATTTGATGAAATGAGTCGTTCGATTAAAATTAATTTTGAAGACGAAAATGACGAATACGAAAGAGAGGTCCCCGTCTTAACCCCCGTGTCGTACAACGACGAAAATAAATACGAGGAAATTTTATTCGGCATTCCGCTTTCTATGGAATTTTCAACGTTGGTTTTCTTTCTGAGAGACGATAAAATTTGTATTCTGAAAAAAAAGAGGAAAAAAATGTTTATACTTGAAAAGATGGGTTTAGAATTAACGAGCCCCGTCTATTACGGAAATTACGCGTGTCACAGAGAACATATCGAGTTACGAGCGAATAAAGGAATTTACACGCGCTTGTCGACTGAAATTCCGAAGGTGAATTTAATCACCGGTTTAATATTCTGGTCTTTCGCCAGCATAGTTAGATTGGAGGGGAATAAACCTAACAAAATCCCTATCCTTTACGTTTGCCCAAGATGTAACATACTAAGTTTCTCACGATCGATTAAGCAAACTATTATACCGGTATACGGCTTTTCGTCCGACTCCGAATTAAATTATTTCCCGTGTTCGTCGGACCCGGTTTTCGGCGCAAGAGAAGTGGGAAGTTTCATCTTTCACGACGGGAAAATTAGGCTGAAAGTCGACTCAGTGAAACGAATAACCACGAACTTTACGGCTAAAAAATATCTGATCGACGATCCCTGCTTATCGTATTACCGCCACCACGATGAGGATAGAAAAAGGTTTTTTTCGTCATCGCTTCCAAAACTCAAAGAAGTTTTATTCGCCGAGGGTGGAAAAGGAGGTAGCTACATCGGCTTCGGCGTTCGAAATGTTTCGTACAAGAAAGCGTTAACTCCTAATAGCGCTAGCGAAAAAGGCGCCAAAACGAAGCGAGAGATCGCTAACGCATTTCTCGAGGACGTTGAAATATTGTTAAACGATGAAATAGGCGACGAAATAAGCCGGACTTGCGCGAGTGACTTCGCGATCTCTTTATCAACACCATGTGAATTAGAGCTGACCAGCACACGAACACTAATTACGCAGTCGAAAAATCGTCGAGATTTAAGCTCACACCGAGTTGAACGTTTATGGCCACGAAATAAAGCTCCATGTGGATGGCATATATCCGCACTCAACCAGCATATCTTTTTATATAAAACGCCGAGAAATGTCACACACCGGAATTCTCACTCAGGCGCTCTCCAGCTACACTTTGAACCGCTTGAGATGCATTAGTATGATATCATATTCATATATATCGAAAAAGCTTCTCACGTGAGAGAAAAGTATTACCCAGGTTACCTCACCAGTGCTCGAACGGAGAGTCGATACACTCAGGAATGACCAGAAGATGGTCGATTGGAGATACGCAATACGACGATATCTGAGAAATACACATTTTCTCGTGCGCGCGCATTTCCGGACTATTCTTTTCTCGAGAGTGCCGTTTGGATTTTCGGACTATACGATGAAATACACAGGACAGTCTTGCTGTGTGCAAAACACTCTGTATAATCGCGATTCCCCGAAGCTCTGGTTCTAACGCCGAAATGAGGGGCCAGAACGAGAACTCGAGGTGATTACAAGTTTCAGTGCTAGAAAAACTAAGAATTCAAAAAGTTGGACTCTGAGAGATAAATGCACCGAGAAAAGACTAAAGCTGCGACGTTAAGGGACCATAAGAACAGAACAAAGCTATTTTCACGTATCAACAGAAAATATTACGCATCGTCACGAGGATATTCCCTCTCTTAGTTTTCGGTAAATAAAGTAAGCGATATGAAACGCTTACGAACACTCGTGTCACGCGACCCTAATGCCGGCCCGATAATATGAACTGTCTCCGTCGCGTAGCATATAGTCTCATCGCAAAATTTATGAAAATCAGCTGATTCTCGAGTGTTTCAACGAGCTTCGATTTTTAACACTACATTATACACAGTCTATATAGGGAAAACATAAAGCACGTAGATGTCTCATAGAATTAATAAGCTATCTGGCATAGACGGAGAAAAAGTATATCCTCACGAACAGAATTTAAAACGATTCCTACGAATAACCTCGTGTATATATATACAACTGCGACGAGCCTCTATGTGACAAATATCACTGAAGAGCGGACATGGGGGCAAACCATCTCTCAGATGTCAAAAAACACCCGACCAAATCGATAGAATCGATTTCTGTCACCCCTCCTTCTCTATTTAGCGATGCAATAAGTATCGGGGAAAGCTAACGAGGTCAAAGATTATTTTCATTGAATTTATTTTTTCTGCCCCACTAGCATTACATTAAGATTAACTAATATAATTATAATATATATATATAATATATATACTATATATATATTAATTAAAGACATATATATACTATATATATATATATTATATATGGTAAAATGTATATATATATATAGTAATATATATATAATATATTACTATATATATACTATAATATTAATATATATACTATATTATACGTATATAATATATATTATATAATATATAATATATATATATATCTATATATTATATATATATATATAGCCCTATTATATATATATATATATAGAATATAAGTATATTAATGATATATATATAGTATATATACTATATATAATATATATTATATATAATAATATATACATATAGTATAATAATATATATAGTTGCTATTATAAATATTTATACTTATATATATATTATATATATTATAGTATATATATTATACTATATATATATATATATATATATATATAGTCTTATGATCCTATATATATATATAACCCCCTATATATATATATATATACAGAGAAAGACGATTCGATGTCAATGGATATGTTACAACAGCCTTCTACCTCTACCCCACAGCCACATACGTTTTCTGCAAGCAGCATGTCGTTTTGTTATCCACATGTGCACTTTCTGGAATCCGGTGGTGATGACGATGATGAGCAAGAAGCCAATGCCGAATTAAGAGGTAAAATAAATTTTTCGTAAAATATTTTTTTATAGGTATTTAAATAATTTTCATTAAAATGGGATAAAATTCATTAATGGAAAGATTATTTTTTAGAGACAAACGAGCGAGTCATTACCTCCAGAAAAAAAATGAAAAAAAACATAGATGAGATGAATAATTTTGTACAATTTAAAGCAAATCCACAAACTAAAACTCTGATGGATCTAAGATATAGTGAACCTAGAGGAGATAACAAATTATTTAACGATAAGGAGAGGAATTTTTTCTTTGAAGTATTCGATAATGAAATCAAACATTTAAATGAAAAAATCTCTGCAAAGTGTATTAAAAAGAATCTAGAAGCTGAGACAATCAGTTTTTACACCCAAGAACTAGGAACACAAGAAGGTGTTGCAGTCAATAGAATTAGAAGCACCGTCAGATCCTACATTTTATCTCTGAAAAATAAAATGACAAAAAATGTCAGGCGAAAATCTAAGAAGACTCGCGGCAAATGATGAAGGGTGTTTGTGATTTATAATTGGTAACGAATGGATCTCTACTTCTCATAATCGTTGTTCGATCAAAATGTGTGTTAAATAATTAATAAATAATTTTAATAATATTTAATAAATAATTTTAATTATCTATTATAATAGATTTAAAAGAAAAAAAAAGTTCAATAATGCTTTGTTTTAATTTCCTGTCTCCACCCGTGATGGTTTAAAAACAAATTTCAAAACCAATGACTATTTTTGTACTTTAAAGTATAAAAGCACATTGAAAAAAAATTAATATAAAAATTTCTCATAACTCTTAGTTTAATTGCTATGGTATTTAAAAACAAAATGAGTCAAACAAGAAAACAATATATTAGTTAGATTAAATTTTGTTAGGAAACCGTGATGGCAGAAGCTTACGATATTCGGCTCCTATACCCTGATGTGTCTTCTCTCATGAGATATCATGATAAGGTTCAGATATCATGATAAGGTTCACGGTCACCCTCAAGAAGCGAAATTGCTCGCTGATTTTATTTGGGATAATGCAAAAATTAAATATATATATCATATATATGTAATATATATACGTATATAATTATACTAGTAATATTATATATATATATATATATATATATATATATAATAACTCTATATATATAGTATATATATATCGTATTATATATGAATATACATTTAATTTTTAAATCCAGTCCATCATTTCTTCTTCTTCTTCTTCTTCTTCTTCTTCTTCTTCTTCTTCTTCTTCTTCTTCTTCTTCTTCTTCTACTGTAAAGTTATTAGAGGTTCTTTACAATTAAAAAGTCTAGCTAAAAAAAGTATGATTATCAATATCTCGAAATGCCAAGTGAAACGTTTTTGGTTTTGGATCTCTAAATTTTTTTAACAATTTAAAAAACGAACGAGGTTTATAAAACAAAATATCATCTTTTAACCACATTTTACTTTGATAGAAATTCTTTTTTTTTCGGCTTTGTATTTATGACTATCAATTGATTCCAAATTTAATGCGGAACTATTAATATCATATTGCTTTAAATTCCATCGGATGATGGGATTCCCGTAAATATCGGTCAACGTTATCATAATTTCTTGGAAAAGTTGGTCGATATTTCTTATGTGGTCGGGAATATGGCAATCGTTAAAATACCTTAAAATATTTTCTTTATTTATTAAGTAACGATCAAAATTAAATTCTATGCCTCTCTTCAAAGGCCGAGTAATATCCAAAAGATTATAAATTCTGCAAGGGTTGATGTATTCAAATTCGAAAAATACTACGACCTTTTCTAGATTTGGAGACACGCTGCAAATATCATATAAAACACCAGAAAAATCAATCTTTAATTCTAACAAATTTTTAAAAACTGTTTTGTTTTCATCGTCAGATGTTTTTACGTATTCATCATTATATCCTCGGAAATACTTGCGTGCATAATTCATTATTCTTATTTCTAAATTGGTCAAATTTGGAAACACTTCGGCAATTTTATTGCTCAAATAGCCGCAATTAAATTCCGGTGAATAATATCTCTTTATATCGTCATATGACAATTTCAAAATGTACACATTTAGAAATTGTAATGGGGGGAGTTTATCTAAATTCCCGTTTCTTTGAAGGATAGTATTAAATTGACAAACGCTTTGTAAATTCAATTCCAAGGAACCATCGATCTTTCTTATACTCCTTTGTAATCTGCTTCTAAATATTTTTGAATCCCAAGAATCCATCATTCTTTTTTCTAGATCCTTTCGCCACGATATAACTCTATGTAAATAGCAAGGTTGTTTATTTTGTTCGACGGGTATTCGCATAAAAAGACTTATAACTGCATATATTCCACTGCAAGAGAGACAGAACGGTATTTTTATATCGTTTCTTTCACGATCTTTGGTTAGAAGTTTCCAAAATTTAATTTCCAACATTCTTAGTAAACCGTCGAATATTTTTTTGGAATGTGCGCCTGGCGGAGCCTCTTCTTCTTCTTCTCCTTCTTCTTTAACCCCGTAAATTTCGACTGTATGAGGAGCTTCACTAATTTCACATTCGATTATTTTTTTGTTTTCGACTTCAACAATCACGATTAATTTATCTAATTTTTGGTTAGAACAATTTTCGCATTCTCTAAGTGAATACGAATACATGATATAGGAGTAATTGGGAAATATATCTTCTTCCGAAGAGAAACTGAATATCAATTCTAAGGTCTTCACCCCTGTTTTTTCAGCCAATACTCTCACGCGATGGTTGTTAATAAAAGTAAATCGGTGTTTATGATTTAAGCGAACTCCAATTTTTTGCAAGTTGAGCAACGAAGAGATTTCTATAATTTCCTCGATGTTGTTATAATCCATAATTAATGTAGTTAATTCGTTTAATGAGGGGATATGAAGCTCTCGCAATTTGCTCGAGAAATCAAGTTCTTCAAATACGTGTTTACCATATAGATGTTCGAATCTTTCTTTGCTAACCAAATCGTTCGCCGACTTGCTGAAAATAGGGGGTGGTTCTCGTTCATCATATCCTTCTATTGCGTTCTCTTCTCTCGTCCTTGAGCAACATCTACATATTAATTTTAGCGAGATTAGATTAGGAAATAATGTAGAAATATTTTTTATCATTTTGAGAAATTTGTTGTGGGAGAGAGGTTTAGTACCCTTATTACAAATTTCTAGTTTTTCAATACGTAATAAAGGATTCTGTCGTTGTTCTTTCATTAAATTCGTTAATTTTATGAAGGTTTTATATTGGTCTAAAGAAAATGTTAGAGATCTTAAGCGTTTGTATTTGGTGATCATTGTTCTAATAACCTCGACGGTTTTAGCGACCGCATGAACACCATCGATGAAACCGTTTGACGCGACCATATATTTGGTCAATGTCAGGGATATCGATTCAGTCGCCTTATTAGGATTTTCCGTCACGTTTTTTAGAAAATCTATGAAAATCGTCGAAGTTTTATCCTCGTCGTCTGAATCAAATAGCGAAGAGAGCAGGTTGAAATTTATTTCCTTCACCCCATTTTTTTCGATAAAATAATTCATAATCAAATCACAGATGAGCGCGAATTCTTTCGAATCCGAAACATTGTTGCGTGCGTCTTGGAAGGATGATGTTTCCAAAATAACGTTTAACGCTAAATCTTGCAGATTTGGTACATGCTTCTTCTTATTCATCTCTAGTTATCCGCTGTCGACTTAGGGTGTAAAAAAAAGAATTTAGGTGATGCAGCGGCGGTATTTTCTTCACCGAAAACAATCAAACTTTGAATATTTGAGAAACCCTTAAACGATAAAATAAAAAATTATTTAATTCTTAGGCGAGAGTGAAATGGCATTATTTTTGAGGGTGGGCTCGACCATGATCACTTCTCTTTGGGTCGTCTCTTTCTTCTTGAATGGTCATTATCATACTTTGGGAAAAAAATGAATATGGGTGGGCGTAAAAAATCGCTCGCGTAATGCGTTATGAACGGTATTCTACATCGATGGCACGTTACTTTAGAATGAAATAGTTGATAATATTTTCACGTAATCCCCTTTTGTAATAAGCAAGAAATTAAAAACAAAGAAGAGCCTTAATTGAAGTGTTTTTTTGCCTAGAAAAAAAACCTTTTGTTAATACTTTAAATTTCAACGAAACTCATATATATATATAATTTATAATATACTAGATATATATATATATATAATAATAAGATATGTATATAACTAATACTAGTAATTTACGTATATATATATATAGTTATATACTATATATATATATATATATATATTTATAATATATACTATTGTATATATATATGATATATATATATATTATATATATAATATGATATAATACATATATATATATATATATATTATATATATAATAATATATATATATAATATATATATATATATATATATATATATATATTATATAGTATATTATATATAATTGCTTATACTATATATTATATATAATATATAAATTATATACTTTATATATATATATATATATATACCGAATAATTATATATATAATATAATTATAGTAATAATTGCTCTAGCTTATTGGAAACTTTATATTCACTCGTTAAATTGTTGACTCTTCAAAGGGGAATTATTTTTAACTTTAGGATAAAAATGAGTGTGGGTGTTTGTACGTTTGTGGATTTTTTTTTTTGCAAATCACGGCCTTAACTTTTAATTATTAGGATTATTTTTTTTTATAATATTGATTTTGAATTCAAATAATATCAATACATCACCACTCTCTATAAAAAGGTTGCCTCATCGAGTTTATCAATCAATCTACAATGGATCTTTCTAGTGTTAATAAAGGGACATGGTAGAATTAGATTCGTCGAGGAATAAATTGAAGACTCGCAATTCCACTATTCAAAACATCAAATAAAAAGAAACGGGATAAAGAAGAAAGTATGTAACCCCATATTAAATAAATACACCAGAAGCCGTTAGTATAATAGTACTATCACCGATGTTATAATTTTGCACCAACCAAGCCATGGAGCATTACTTATCTAGCTTTGAGGTAAAAAAGGTAAAAGCTAAACATAAAAAGAAGGAATTGAAGAAGAAGAATATAAATATTTTTGGTCGAAAGGACCCTCAGCTGGGAAATTGGATACCGCCTCCTATTCAAAGCGTAACCGTCGATCTTACCTCATCCTACCAGGAAGGAGGAGATAAAAGCACAATCCCAACAGCTTTGGAAGGGCTTTGGCCAGCTCGTTCAACCCCGTCCGATTATCGTGCTGACATCGAAGATTCGAATGCCTTTTCATCAACGGTATTTAAAAAAAAGGAATCGAGGAATATTCCGCGTGAAAATAAACCCGCGATTGACAATTTATACCCCAATCTCCCAACCTCGGAGCACATCGCTTCATACCTTGACAAAAGAAGGGAATACGAAATCGGAAGAGCTTCGGAAGCGATTTGGGCCTCTCGTTCAACCCCATTCGATTTTAGAACTAATAAAGAAAGCCTGGATGCTCCTTCACCAACATTAATTAAAAGAAAGGAACTGAAGAAGGGTCGTCAAAATAAACCCACGGTGGGCGATATTAGCCACGTCGATCTCCAGACTCCTCATCACGCGCCATTCATAAATGTTTACCCTCCATCGGATGAAGAGTTTTTCGAACGAGGTTCGAGCGGACCATCCGAAGTAAAGCCAAAAAAAAAGCAGCGTGATAAAAAACTCGGCGGGCGCCAAAAATATGGTGGTGATGAATGTCGAGAATATTACAATATCGACGAGGTAATGAAAACGAGCGAAGGATTTTCCGCCTCTCCCACGAGCTTTCCTAATCGAAAACCTAAACCTCGGTCCGATATGTGTAGAAACAAAGATAAAGTGCTGGGAGAAGAAATTTACGATTACCGAGCAGCGTGTCCTAACGTGTCTTCAATCATGAGAGAACACGACGAAATTCGCGGCCACCCTCAAGAAGAGAAGATGCTCGCAGATATGATCTTGGAAAAAGCTAGAATAAGTTAAACTACAAATTTCGTTTTCTTATAAACATTTTTATTTTATGTTGAGTAAAAAACTATATCCTATCGTTATTTATTTTTACCAAAAATCCTGACACTTTTTATTACGTAGAATTTGTTTCATTTTTTATAAACATTTTTCACGTGGGTTTCGCCTTTCTTGAAAACTTATTTTACGTGTGTTTTGCATTAACAAAAATATTCTTTAACTCACGTAGATATAGGCTAAATGCTCCATATGAAAACCTTACGCGAGATATTTTTTAGGAAATTTTGATACTTTTATGACGTTACAATTGATTTATCGTAAACATAATTCCCAACGTGTGGTTCTTGTATTTACAAAAAGAATCTTTAACTCTCGTAAATATAAGCTAAATGTTTCATAAGATAAACCTTACGCGAGATAACTTTTACGATAAAGCGATACCTTTTCTACGTTAAATTTAATTTATTGGTTATAAACATAATCCCTACGTAGGTTTCGTGTGGAAACTTACGTGATATTTTCGTATTTACAAAAAGGATCTTTAACCTTACGCGAGATATCTTTTATGAAATTTTGATACCTTTTTGACGTTGAAATTGGTTTATTGGTTATAAACATAATTCCCACGTAGCGGAAACTATATAAAACAATATGCACGTGAGATTTTGGTTACGTGCCTTTGAAATTTACTCCACGTGAGATTTTTGTATTTACAAAAAGAATCTACCATACGTAGATATACGCTTAATTCTCCAAAGGAAAACCTTACGCGAGATATTTTTTACGAAAATGTTGATACTTTTTTGACGTTAGAATTAGTTTATTGATTATAAACATAAATCCCACGTAGGTTTCGTGCGAAAGCTACATACAAATATTTACGTGAGGTTTCGGTTACAAAACTTTCAAACGTACTTTACGTGAGGTTCTTGTATTTACAAAAAGAATCTTTTACTGGTTATAAACATAATTCTCACGTAGGTTTCGCGTGGAAATTATACATCGATATTCACGCGAGGTTTCGGTTGCGTAACTTTGAAACCTAATTTACGTGAGATTTTCGTATTTACAAAAAGAATCCTTAACCTTACGGGAGATATCTTTTATGAAATTTTGATACTTTATTGACGTTGAAATTTGTTTATTGGTTATAAACATAATTCCCACGTGGGTTTCGTGCGGAAACTATATAAAACAATATGCACGTGAGATTTTGGTTACGTACCTTTGAAATTTACTCTACGTGAGATTTTTGTATTTACAAAAAGAATCTACCATACGTAGATAAACGCTTAATTCTCCAAAGGAAAACCTTACGCGAGATATTTTTACGAAATGTTGATACTTTTTTGACGTTAGAATTGGTTTATTGATTATAAACATAAATCCCACGTAGGTTTCGTGCGAAAGCTACATACAAATATTTACGTGAGGTTTCGGTTACAAAACTTTCAAACGTACTTTACGTGAGGTTCTTGTATTTACAAAAAGAATCTTTAACTCACGTAAATATACGCTAAATGTTTCATAGGATAAACCTTACGTGATATATCTTTAATGAAATTTTGATACTTTATTGACGTTGAAATTGGTTTATTGGTTATAAACATAATTCCCACGTGGGTTTCGTGCGGAAACTATATAAAACAATATGCACGTGAGATTTTGGTTACGTACCTTTGAAATTTACTCTACGTGAGATTTTTGTATTTACAAAAAGAATCTACCATACGTAGATATACGCTTAATTCTCCAAAGGAAAACCTTACGCGAGATATTTTTTTACGAAATGTTTGATACTGTTTTTGACGTTAGAATTTGAGTTTATTGATTATTTAAACATAAACCACCCGTGGGATTTGCGTGCGGAAACTACATACAAAATATTTACCCGTGATCCTCAGGGTTTCACGGTTACATAACACTTCAAAACCGTACGTTTACGTGAGTTCTTTGTATGATACAAAAAGAATCTTTAACTCACGTAAATATACGCTAAATGTTTCATAGGATAAACCTTACGCGAGATAATTTTTATGATCTTGCGAAACCTTTTTCAACGTTAAAATCGGTTTATTGGTTATAAACATAATTCTCACGTAGGTTTCGCGTGGAAATTATACACCGATATTCACGCGAGGTTTCGGTCGCGTATCTTTGAAACCTAATTTACGTGAGATTTTCATATTTATAAAAAGAATCCTTAACTCACGTAGATATACTCTAAATGCTCCATAGAAAAAGTCTTACGCGATATATCTTTTATGAAAGTTTGATACTTTTTTTTGACGTTGAAATTGGTTTATTTATTGCAAACGTAATTCCCGCGTTGGTTTCGTTCGGAAACTTTACAGCGATTTTCGCGTGAGATTGTGGATGCGTAACGCCGAAACTTAACCCACGTAGATATACACTAAATGCTCCATAGAAAAAGTCTTACGCGATATATCTTTTATGAAAGTTTGATACTTTTTTGACGTTGAAATTGGTTTATTTTTTGCGAACCTAATTTCCACGTAGGTTTCGTGCGGAAACCTTATAACGATTTTCGCGTTAGATTTTGGATGCGTGACACCGAAACTTAATTTACGTAAGAAATAAACCTAATGCTCCGTAGGATAAACCTTACGCGAGGTATCTTTTATGAAAATTTGTTGACGATACCTTTTTGACGTTAAAACTGGTTTATCGATCGCAAACATAATTCTCGCGTAGCTTTCGTGCTGAAACTTTTTAACAATATTTTTACGTGAGATTTTGGTTACATAACTTCGAAACCTAATTAACGGAAATTTTTATATTTACAAAAGGAATCTTTAATTCTCGTAGCTATTCGCTCGGCGCTCCATAGGATAAACCTCACGTGAGATATCGTTTAACAAACTAGATACCTTTTTCGACGTAGAAAATCGTCTTATTAGTCGCGAGAAACTGCGTAACAATATCTACGCGAGATTTTCATTAGGAGCTTTGAAACTTAATACGAGTTAGGTTCTCGTATCAACAAAATTAAATCTTTATCTCACGTAGATATAGGCTTAACGTTTAGGTTAGGTTAGATTAGGCTAGGTTAAACTTACGCGAGATATCGTTTACAAAATTTTGATAATTATTTGACTTGAAACACGCGGGTTTCGCGCGTGTGATTTTCTTTATTTTAGCGTGAAACTTAATTTACGTGAGGTATTTGTTCCTTTACGTACCATAGTATAAATATGTTTAAAGAACGAATCTAATAGCACGTCACCACGAACGTAGGACGCGTTTCTAGTACCCGCGGGAGGCAAAAACGTACCCTACGACCATTTTTCAAGGGCTATAAAGTTAAACTACGTTTTTTAAATTTTGCGTATTTTTTGTGTGAATTTTTTCTAATTGGCACAAAACCTACGTGTTTTTCCGCAATTTTTGCGTATAAAATCGCGTTTCGTAAAGTTACAGTTCGGAGAAAAAACAGTTTTTTCACGCAAAAATGTAGAAAAAGGGTTAAAAACCACGTTAAAAAGAGTTAAAAACCTGTACTACGTAGAAAAAAACGCTAGTGAACTTTGGTTAGGTTAAATGAGGTTAGGTAATAGGTTAGGTTAGGTTAGGTTTAGGGTTAGGTTAGGTTAGGTTAGGTTAGGTTAGTTAGTTAGGTATTAGGTTAGATTAGGTTAGTTAGGTTAGGTTAGGTTAGGTTAGGTTAGGTTAGGTATAGGTTAGAGTAGCGTGAGGTTAGCTTAGTTAGCTATATTGTTTAGGTTAGGTTAGGGTTTAGGTTAGGTTAGGTTAGCGTAGGTTAGGTTAGGTATTAGTGTTAGGTTAGGTAATAGGTCTAGGTTTAGTCGGCTGATTTTCGTCTTCAAAGCGCGTTGTTTAGTGCTTTTAGGTTAGTTAGGTTAGGTTAGGTTAGGTTAGGTTAGGTTAGGCCTGTATATTTTATGGTAGGTTCGGGTTGATTTGGTTAGGTTATGCCAGGTCTGATTAGTAGGTATAGTGTTTAGTGTTTAGGTTTAGTTTGTAGTATTATGGTATAGGTTGCTAGGATTCCGTCGTTTAGTTAGATTTTAGGTTAGGTAATACTTAGGTGATACGGTTAGGTTAGGTTAGGTATTTGTTAGGTTGAGCGGTTAGTTAGGTTAGGTTTTAGGTTGTAGGTTAGGTTAGGTATTAGGTTTAGGTTAGGTTAGGTTAGGTTAGGTTAGGGTTAGTTAGGTTAGGTAGGTTTAGGGTTAGGTTAGGTTAGGTTAGGTTTTTCTAGGTTAGGTTAGGTTTTAGGTTAGGTTAGGTTAGGAGCTTAAGTTAGTTTAGTTTTAGGTTTTAGTTTTTTAGTGTATAGTATCTTTACGTCTGAGGTTAGGTTTTAGGTTAGGGTTAGGTTAGGTTTAGGTTAGGAAAGTTCACCTCACCAAAATTTACGAAAACAAATTATATTCCCCATTAAGAAAACGAAAAACCTACGTAATATTTTTTGCAGGTTCGGTTAAAACGTATAGTTTGTTTCTTTCGTCGAATTCACCAAAATTCACGAGCGATAAATTATACGTAGGTTTTGTGTTTTTTGTCTTTCGACATTTTTTATACGCGTGCTAAACCGATTCTCACGTGAAAATTTCATTAATTTACGCCAACGTATAGTTTTCCTTAATAAAAGCACTTTTTCTACGATAAAATCTATAAATCGTGCAAAAGGTGTGTTTTTCGTACGAAACCTGCGGTTTTGTTAAAAAAGAAACGATTTTCACGCGTTTTAAAACAAACCCCGCGTGAAAAGTGTTTGCAAAAAAACGAAAACCTCGCGTGAGATTTTCCTTCGAGTCTTCGGGGGATTTTTATACGCCAAAAAAAGGAAAACCTCCCCGAACTCATTTTTGATATCATCGCTAGTTTTTATCCGACATTCGGGGAAAACAGTTTTTTAAACCTTCTCCGCGAGGTGATACGAATATTGTGCGACGGGTGTGCAGAGGCGTTCCAAAACGCCGTCCATCCAAACCGGCTCTATTCCTATTTGTTTCCAAAAAGATCGGACTTAAAAGACGAAGAAAACGGGGAAGACGACTTCATTTCCATGGGATATTTGAAACGACAATTAA
>JABUQX010093190.1:32500-35000 GCA_015478945.1 Trachelipus rathkii | reverse complement strand
GAAAAAACAGAGAACAGAAGCACGACGGATCTCTTGTTCTCCTTGAGATTTACGTAAGTTAGAAAAGGTATGGAATATATAATAATAAACGAGCATATATAGCTTTCATAGATCTGAGGAAAACTTTTGATTCAGTGCCTATGGGGAGACTGTGGGGAGTGCTAAAAAGAGAACATGCAGTGGATAAAAAGTTGATAGGAGCTCTGGAGAGTTTGTATGAGAATAGTAAATGTAATGTAATAACAGAATATGAGAATAAGGAATGATTTGAGGTGAGAACGGGAGTCAAAGAGAAAAGCCTGTTATCACCAATTTTGTTTGTAGCATATCTGAATGTAGTGATAAAGAAGGTGAGAGAGGATATAGGAGATTTGGTCGGTGATATGAACACAGAAAAGATGGAGATCATGGTGGTCAGTATAGAAGAAGGAGGTGGAGAGCTGAGAGTGGATGTGGAAGGGACTAAGATAAAAATGGTGGAGAAATGTAATACTTGGGAGGAGTATTTGGAAGAGAAGGAGTAAATATACAGGAGATAACAAGTAGGATAGCTCAATATGGGGAGCTGTAAGAGCAGTGTACCCCATACTAAAAGATAGACAAATAGGTATGGGGTGTTAACACTGATTCTACCATATGAGCCAGATAAATGGAGTACGACCGCAAGAGAGGATAGTAGAATACAGTCGGCGGAGATGTACGTTTTGAGTGCGATAGTGGAAAAGACTAAAAGAAACAGACAAAGAAACGAAAGAATGAGGGAGGAGGTTGGAGTGAAAGCTATATTAAATAAGATGCATGCAGCCAGATTGAGATGGTTGGGACACCTGAAGAAGATGCAGGAGAAGAGAGTGGCCAAGAGGAGATGGAAGTCTAGCAAACAAGACCAAGAGGAAGACCTAGGAAGAGATGGGAGAGCTTGGTGGAGACTCATTGAGAAGACATGGAATACCGTCGATGCAGGAGCTGAGTGAAAAGGAAGCCCTGGAAGATAGAGAGAGAGATGGAGAAGAGCGCTGACCCCGCTGACAAGGCCTTAATCCTTCCTGGGAGCGGTTGTAAGCTGTAAGTTATATATATTTATATATATATATATATATATATATATATATATATAATATATATATATATATATATATATATATATATATATATATATATATATATATATATATATATATATATATATATATATATATAATTATTTTACTCTTCTCCCATACGAATAACTGAATCTATTCAGGGAATATTCTTGAAAGGTGTTTCAAGAAACAAACAAATCACATGATATCAGGATATTAATATTATGACAAGCGACCTAAATACAAAGGAAAATCCAAACATTAATAACAAACTGTTAAAATACTTTCTTGAAAATTTGTATTCTTCCAAGGTCAAAGATTTTGGTGACCTGAACCCTCGCTTTAAATTATTTAGATTCAATGAGTTACATACAGTATATATATATATATATATATATATATATATATATATATATATATGTATATCACAGCAATATCTGTGAAAATAGAGTATATATATTATTATTGTTGAAGTATATATATATTATTATATTATTATTATATATATATACATATATACATATGTATATATATTACATATATATTATTATTATATATATATATACATATTATGCATATTCTTATATTATATATATATAACAGGAAAGTATTATATATTTATTATTCTTGTTATTTATAATATATATATATATATATATATATATATATATATATATATATATATATATATATATATATATATATATATATGATGAGGTTGCCCAGCATTCACTGGGAAAATAGTGTTAGGTATCATCCCCCTTCACTCCAATGCTCTGTAGTGCTCTTTCACTCTTCATATTTACATCCTTTCTACACAGGAGTGCATATATAAGTTTGATCAGTAAGTACTACTCTTTCACACACCACACTCACTATTACACGGAAAATTTTCTTTTTACAGCATAATAAATTATCGCAAATAGGCATAGCCTCGGAGAAACCAAGAGGGGAGGTTTCCAAAAATAGTCAACCCCCTCCTCCTCCTTCGCCAACTGGGTATTGTATTGATGGCTTTCGGTGGTAGGGTTGTTGAAGCCATGGAATTTTCGGCTTATTCTAGTACACAGATTTCTTTCTTTATTAATTTCTGCCACATTTGCTGTTTTTATTCTAATTTCAAGTTTTTTTAACATTACTTTTCCTCCTCTGAGATATCATTTCTTATTTTTAATCGACGGCAAATTCTACTCTGTTTCCTATTAGTGTCTTTATCCTCAATGAGAAGGTAAAGACAATAAGAGGAAACAGTAGAGTTTTCTCTTATTGTCTTTATCCTCAATTTTCATTTAAAGGAGGTTGTAATGATTATGTGAGCAATGACATTGTTTTTACTCGTTTCCAATGACATTGTACTCGTGTTTATGATTTTGAATCTTCTAAATTTTCTACTTTGTGGATCTGCTTCTTTTTTTAAT